>JAJOZX010003286.1:0-77500 GCA_023014485.1 Bathynomus jamesi | reverse complement strand
AGGAAGGACTACACTCTCATAGATATTATGGTTCATCCTTGGAGGCTGATATTTTAAACAAAACTGCTCAGGCCAGATCAGTTTTACACAATGATGATAAAGGAAACTAACGTAACCACTACGACTCCTATCGATGTAACCTTACCCTAAAAATTTAACATAAAAATAAAATAAATTTTGCCACCTGAAGATCAAGGCCCCCAATTTCTCCCACCTGAATATCAGGGCCCCCAGATGAGGCCGGGGGCCCTGATCTTCAGATAATCCCGAAAGAGTTTCTAAGTTGCATTTAAAAGTAACAATTTCTTAGAAATAACCAAAAGCAATTTAACCTCATTAAGCAGTTTAGTATGATAATGGCTGTTTTTCGTTCCACTGAAGCGAAACAAAAATATTTTTCGTTTAAAAGGACTGAAATAATTTGGTCCTCATTTAGGCAAATTAATCTGGACCCACGTAATTGCATTTAAATTAAAAACATTAAAAAAATTGGCATCCTGACGCTTTTTTAGTTCGCAAAACAAAATAATTTTAGGTAAATAATATGATGTTACTCCATTTTCGCCACGAAAAAAGGTTTATGAAAATTTTAATTTAACGATTAAAGTGAATTTATTATAAATTAAAGTATTTTCTTGTTTTTAAAAAACATTTTGAAGTAAAATAATAAATTATAGAAATTAGTTAATATGTTAAAAACCTTGACGTCATTTCACGTAATGTTAGATTTGTTAATTAGGTTAGTAATGTTAATGCCCTTAATTACAGGTATTACGCATTACTAACTTAATCTAACTTTCACGAAGTGATTAAGGATCACAGGCATTACCCCAAATAAATGGTTTCACACATTGACTGTATTATTATTATTATTATATAAAGGGAAATTCGCCTATGAGAATCAGCTGATAATCATATCAAACAATACGAGCGTGTTTAAATTGACCAATTAGAGACCAGCATGTACAACTATGACCAATCAAGAGACATCGGATGTTATATATAATGTTTATTTTTTATATGTACAGGGTGTATGATAAGTAACTCCTTATTTCTTATTCAATTTTAATGAAATAAACTGTAAATTATTCAGTATTTAGTGAGGTTTTCATTCATAAACACACATTCACACGCACTTTACACTTCCACATATGTTCCTGCATTATCACAACATTTCCTTAGACGAACGGGTATGTTGTCCACTGCTGCTCGTAACATGCGTTCAGGAACATTGTTGAGAACATGGTTAATTCTTTTCCCCAGTTTACCAACATCTTTAGGTTTATGGTGATAAACTTCTTCCTTAGCCCAACCCCAAAAAAAGAAGTCAAAAGGTGTTAGGTTTGGGCTACGAGCAGGCCATTCATGCGCACCACGTCTTCCAATCTATCGTCCTGGAAATATGTCATGCAGCCATGCCTGCACATCGTTAGAGAAATGAGGAGGTGCTTCGTCCTGCATGAAATGAAGATTATTTATCAATGTTATTCCATTGCGAAATCATTGGCCATACGCGATTTTTCAACATTTGCAGGTATCTTTCAGCATTTATTTTGTCCCGAATGATAAAAGGCCCAACAATGGTTGTGGATGTCATACCACACCAAACCTTTAGCTTTGCCAGACAGAAAGCTCAATACTGAAAACTTCAATAAATACTAAATAATTCACAGTTTGTTTCATCAAAATTGAGTAAGAAATAGGGACGTTATACGAATTTTAAAATAGGGAGTTACTTATCATACACCCTGTACATCTTTAATACAGTATATACTTGTTAATACCTATTTAAGCAAATTTTAAATTACTTATTAACTCTACTTAATTTTAACAATGTATCTTGTAAGTTGTATAGGCCGTATATTTTAACAATACGGGGCCTATACGAGATCTCTCCATCGTTGCTAAATAATTTAATTACTTAACTCATCATTCTTGATCGAGTTCCATCAAATATTTTCCTCATTTTTCTGAAAAATATCTTCCATTTCACTAATGAATGAAAACAAAGATAAAAAGGAAAGGTTAGATTAAGGCCATTTCATTTCAAATCACCCAGAAACACAATCTATCCAAGACCACACCCACTCAAATCGGGGACACAATTTTTCTAATGGAAACTTGTCGCCGCGAAGCACAAAGTGAAATTGTAGCATACATTTATTTACTCTGATACTGTATATGGATTTTTAGTAAGGTTTCCAGTTGCTTGGGAGCGGAAAACGACAATTTCTTTTTTTGGAGGGGTGTGTTGGGGGTTAACGGCAAAGGTCCTATAATGGAGGAGACCCACAGCTTTACATGGGATCCGAACCATCTAAGGGGACGCTACATCAACTAAATGCAAAAGGCATTTAAAGCTGTGGTGGGTTTTCTCCGTCCCGTCGAGTGATCTTTGCTTTTACCCCAAAATTTAATTATCATTCCGAATGCACTTAAAGTATAGTGATTTCCCTCAGCTCATGGATTTTATTCATTTTAGACAACTCTACATACTAAACGTGTTTGTATGATAGAGTAGCGTAGCTACGTTTCTATCGAAGCGCGCGTATAAGGGGGTGTTCCTAAAATAAGTTCTTGTTCCCACTGGATTTCGTTTATAAAGAAAGTGAATCTAACTCCACGAAAATGTCTATACTTAGTGACATCTACGGAAATACTATTGTTCATATACAACACTTTAATGTTTGGAACGATAGATTTCTATGACCCATTAACACATCGTTCTAAATGAATGACAGAACTAAAACTATCTTTGCCCAAGAGGTGAATTATTATCATCATCATCCTCATCCTCATTATTATTATTAAATGTAAACACTTTTGATTGGAGAAATTATATTGCTAAAAAAAAAGAAGTGTAATTCATAAAATAAGATGCGTTCCAGTTGCAAATAAAACTGCAATACTGCAATCCTAAAACCTCCAAATTGGATCATTAGCGAAGCTCTTGTATAATGATTCAGTGCACTACTGAAGGTGTCTCCTTAAAACAAGATTCTTGTTATTTTATCGGATATAGTTAACAATGAAATCGTTATTATGTTCTGTTTGTCCTCTTATTTCTCAGAAATCATTAACATGAGAAAATGTTTCAAAATGAGAAAGTACTTTTCGGTACTTTGTAAATAAATTTCTCTTTAGAATTAACAAATTATAATTAGTGAAGAGGACCGGAAATTGGCAAAACGTTTAGACCAGACCAATGTTGCCGATTGCTCTAACTCTTTTACAGTATTACTATTCCCAGCACCAGGGCCTATCAGAGGGGGGGGGGGCTAGGAGGGCCATTTGGCCTGGGCCTCAAGCTTAATGGGGGCCTCAAATTTAGAAACTTTCAGGTTTGACTATAATGTTTTGCAGTGAAAGTAATAACTGGGTTAGGTATGAGCTTCAAAAGCTGGAAGTGGCCCGGGCCTCTCTGAACCTCTGAGAGGGCCTGCCCAGCACCATGGGTAATCGAAACCCTGACCTGGGTATTTTCATTTCACTTCATGGGAAATGGTTTTACCCACTAAGTTACGAACATTGGCTAGAATTGACGATTGCCTTTGGACACTCTCTGTCCTGAACCTTATTTCATTGTGTAAGAAGGGAAATCATTGTTTTTCCAAACAATTTTGCGTTGGTAAACTATACATTATATTTAATACGTCGCTCATTTCAATGGGCATGACCATCCAGCGCGCGCGTAGCTCACTGGGTAACACTCTTCTCCTATAAGCGAGGTAAATACAGTGAGGGGCTTCGACTACCGATGGTGCTGTTAATAATAATTCAACAATTACCACAATGATCCGCGTTCGTCTGGTCTGAATGCTGTTCCAGTTTCTGGCTTTCATGAATTATTATTATTATTATTATCGTTCCGTTGTGGCCACGTCGCAACACCACTTCTCGTTAGATCAGCAGTTAGATGGTGACCAACCTCCGCGTCCAGATGATGTAGCGACCCTCCGTGGTTGAGATCGCAGGTAAAGCTGTAGGTTCCCTCCGTCACGTGACCTTTGTCAGTTACGAAGAAGGTTAAACAACAGCAAATGGACAGAAAGATAATAACATTATTATTATTTTTCTGTTAATTTAACTCTTCACTATATAATATTATTCTGGCTAACGCCAGACGATTTTATTCGATCGTAGGGGACACACACACACACACACACACACACACACACATATATATATACAACAAATGTTTCATCAATAAGTGTTGAAAAACGACGACAAAATAATTTCCCGAAAAGTCTTTATTAGTCTTTTAAGACTAAAAGTTTTGTGAGTTTCAAACAAATAAATGTGTTAGCGTAAAACTCAATTTAAAACGTTAATAAAGTGATTGATGACACCGAGTGATCCAGTGTGGTTAACTTTATTGCTCTCTCTCTCTCTCTCTCTCTCTCTCTCTCTCTCTCTCCTTATTTCTAATTTTCATCTAACTCCCATCCCTTCATATATATTGGAAGGGAGAGAGAGAGAGAGAGAAATTTCTTAATAAAATTTGTTTTTACATTATTTCTTTGACCTTTTTTGCTTTGTGTGAAATTGTCTTGAAAAGCGATAAAATGCGACAAGAAGAAAGAAAACAAAAAAAGGAGAAAAATGCAATTCTATCTAGTTAAACAAACGCCCCCTGAACCCCACAATTCCGGAATTAGTGATCCAAAAAATGAAGTTTTTAAAAACTTTTTAAATCACGATGATAAAAATTAATTTGACGCTAATACCGTACAAAATTTTTCAAAATGGCGTCTGAAATTAGGATTTCACTTCTTGTAATGATGCGAATATCAAATTATAATTCCTTTTTCGTGGAATTAGCTTCGCTAACGTTTTTGCGTAATACTTTTTAAGCTTCCTAATGTTTTCTAATGTTTTCTAATTCCTTCTAATACCATTTGCAATTGGTATTTAATGAAGTTGCACATGTAATTTATTCCCGGGCTTATTCGGATTAGTTCCTGCTAATATAAGCATTGCGGGTCTACAGTAAAAAGGACGGATTTATTTATATAGTTGGTATATAGCGCATGCGCTCTGGATATACGCTTGTTCATCCAGATTATTGGTAGAATTTTAGAAAAAGTAACAGAAATATAAAATTTTCAAAAGTATTACATCCACTTACTGTATCGGAAAAAAAATTATATGTATATATATATATATATATATATATATATATATATATATATATTACAGTCTTCATTACTATTTTCTTATTTCATGTTTTCCAAATTCATACCCTCTAAATTGGGTACTTCAGCACTACTGTAAAATAGTTGTACTTTTGGTGCCAAGAGTAAAATTAAACAAAAATAATAGTTTTTAGTAACTCTTAAAAAAAAAAAAGGAGGATTTTTTTTCATTTTAACTATGATATTAAAGGTGGTAGGTAGTAAGCGCCACTAACCACAAATTTAGTTTCTTTTAATTTTTTGCTCTAATTAATTCGTGTTGGCAGATAATCCAATACACAAAAAATGAGACTCAACTCCCGTTTCTTTGATAGCGTTAAGATTTAGCTTTTCCTTCGTAAGTTTGTGGTTTTTCTATTTACGAGGTTTTGGAATACCATCACTGAAACGAGAACGTGTAAAAAAACACATGAAACTGTTGGTTTACGTCGTCGTCGTCGTTGGCCTAGGCAAGCTACGGCTTGGGACCGTAGCGCATCTATCCGGTATAGATTAACCCGGATGATGTAGCCATAAGCACTGCCGCTAGTTAAGTGCCAACCAGTGATTATCTCACTAGCCGTATTGAGTCCGTTAGGCGAAACTACGACAGTACCAAAGGTGGAAAATATAACCTTTGGTTTTCTATTATTTATTTGTAAAATGGACATGGTATTAGATTAAAATAAATATTTGAATATAAATAATTAACTGACAATTGTGATATATAATTAATTATGTTTACATACAATAAAATAATATAGTATACATAAAATTAGTGTTAATGTGGTTCACAATTGAATTATAATGGGGTAACTAATTTAAAATGAATTTATACTATTCCGAAATTCAAGACGGTAAAATTAACATTTAACTTGAAACTAAAATAAGAGTATTCACTACACACTCCCCCACCAGAGAGGAAGTTCAAAGAGTTCCGAACGACACTGATTTCCCCTGGACCTTTTTGGTAGCTATATGTACCTCACTTAAGGTTGATTCCAAAAACGCAGGCTTAAGACGATCGATAGAAACCTTGTCGACCTTGGAACCGCGCTGGATGAGGAATGATTTGCGCGTACGTCGGAGAACTTCATAGGGCCCGTCATATGGACATTGGAGAGGCCGTTTTGGGAGAGGTACACGAACGAAAACGTGGGTGCAAGACTGGAGGGCAGGGGAAACAAAGATGTTCTGTTGGCTAGTCAATCGAGGGGGAACAGGCTGAAGGGACTGCATGTGAGAGGAAAGTGTTTGGGCGAATTCCGTAGGATCACATGACTTATCCCCTGCAGTGAAGTAGCCACCTGGTAGCCGCAGTGTTGTTCCATAGACTAGTTCAGCCGCTGTAGTCTTCAGATCACTCTTAAATGCAGAGCGAATACCAAGCAACACGAGTGGAAGCTTATCCATCCAATGGGAGTCTTCGTGACACATAAGGGATGACTTCAGCTGGCGATGGAAGCGTTCGACGAGGCCGTTAGCTTGCGGATGATACGCACAGGTATGCGCATGTACTGTACCCAACAAGCTGGTAAACTTCTTCCAAAGCGAAGACTCAAATTGGCGACCTTGGTCAGTGATGACTTTTGTCGGCAATCCAAATCTTGATACCCATCCATGAAGAAAGGCTCTTGCAACAGTGTCCGCTTGGATATCAGGAAGTGGGATGGCTTCAGGCCATCTGGAAAAGCGGTCGAGACAGGTGAGCAGATAACGTTGGCCTTGAATCACTGGAAGAGGGCCAACAATGTCTACATGAATTACCTCAAATCGCTGGGATGGGGGCGGAAATGCGTCAAAGGGGGACCTGGTGTGCCTTTGGACTTTGGCACGCTGGCAGGCAAGGCACGTTTTGGTCCAATGTTTGACATCCTTCCGCATCGAGGGCCAAACAAAGCGAGAGGTAACCAGGTGTTGCGAAGCACGGATACCAGGATGGGAGGGCTTATGAAGATCCGTGAAGACTGCTTTTCTGTGACATGGAGGGACATAAGGGCGAATAGCAGCTGTTGATACGTCGCAATAGAGGGGCACAGACAATCCTGGCATACTCATTTTCTTGAGGGAAAGTGAGTGAGTGGAGTCTTCTCTGAGCAGGTCTTGTAGTTCCGTATCCTTATCTTGATCCTGTGCAATAGCATTCCACAGTGTAGAGCTGAGGGTAACAGAAGTAATCTCTATTCTTGAAAGTGCATCCGCTGGAGTGTTCAAGACACCTTTGATGTGGCGGATATCTGTGGTAAATTGCGAGATATAATCGAGTTGCCTGATGACTCTGGGAGAGTGGTTACAGCTGTTTTTATTGAAGACAGTGACCAAAGGTTTGTGGTCGGTAAAAACACAAAACTCTCGGCCTTCAAGGAAATGTTGAAAATGCTTCACGTTTAAGTAAATAGCAAGAAGTTCACGTCCGAAAGCACTATAACGCGTTTGGGCTGGCTGCAGCTTTTTCGAGTAAAACGCGATGGGTGCTTGTTGACCGTTAATGGTTTGTTCCAACACTCCACCGATCGCAACATCTGATGCATCGACCGTCAGAGTTAGGGGGGCATCACTGATAGGAAATGACAGAGACAATGCACTATTGATAGCATTTTTGGCATTGTCGAACGCCTGTAAACTATCGCTACACCATACCAATTTCGTTACCTTGCGTTTGTGTGTGATCATAGCGTGTAGAGGAGCAAGAACACTGGCACAGTTTTTAATGAACTTGTGGTAATAATTTACCAAACCTAGAAACCGACGTAACTCACGCTGATTATTTGGCATAGGGTAATTTTTTATCACTTCACACTTGTCCTGAAGGGGGGTAATTCCGTGCTGCGAAATCGTGTGACCAAGAAATTCCAAGGTTGGCTGTGCAAACACACACTTAGATGCATTAATAGTAACACCGTATTGTTCTAAGCGTTGAAAGAGGAGTGAAAGATGTTCCTTATGTTCCTCTTCCGTTGAGCTGGCCACAAGCAAATCATCGATGTAGGCATAAACAAAGTCTAAGCCTCTGGTGACCTCATCTATAAACCTCTGAAAGGTTTGCGCAGCATTCCGTAGCCCGAACGGCATCTTCAAAAATTCGAATAACCCAAATGGTGTACAAACTGCAGTCTTGGGAATATCCGAAGGCTCTACGGGAATGTGGTGGAAAGCCTTAACGAGATCTATTTTACTGAAGATAGATTTGCCGTGGAGAAGAGAAGTAAAGTCTTGGACATTTGGTACCGGATATCGGTCCGGGATGGTTGTTGAATTCAAAAATCGGTAATCCCCACATGGTCTCCAGTCTCCTGACTTCTTCTGGACCAGGTGTAGGGAGAGGACCAACTGCTTTTGGAAGGTCTTATTATCCCAAGATCCAGCATAAGCTGGAATTCCGATTTGGCAGCTTTCAGTTTGTCCGGGGCAAGACGTCTGGGTTTTGCAAACACAGGGGGACCTTTGTTGTAATGTGATGGGTAATGGTGTGCTTAATGGTATCACCCATCTGCATTGGTTGAAGAATTCCTGGATATTGCTGGAAAAGGCACTGGTACATGGAATTAGGGGGAACGAGGGAAAGTGCAGAGTTCGAGGCGTCCGGAAGGGCAACCTGTTTGGCAAGAACAGAAAGCAGTGTGGCCTGGTCGCATAAGCGTCGCTTGTCAAGATCCACCAGGAGTTTGAAATGCTGGAGGAAGTCAGCGCCGATTATGGGATGCTGCACTTGAGCACAGATGAAAATCCACTTGAAGGATCGGTGAAGGCCCAAGTTTAGTTCACGCGACTGAGTACCGTACGTGGGTATGCGTGAACCGTTAGCAGCGTATAGAGGCGGAGATTCCGAGTGCTTATGACCAGATTTTTGAGGGAATACACTGACTGACGCTCCGGTATCAACCAAGAAATTGACACCAGAGTTCCTGTCCTTTATGAATAACAGGTTGGCAGTGCGAGTACTAGACGCCATTAGGACTCGCTGCTGGGGTTTTCCGACGAAAAATTGCAAGGGGAGATGCACTTCCTAGCCTTCTTTCCAAATTTCGAGTGGTAGAAGCAGATCTTCCCGGAACTCGAACGATACCTCTTCGTAAATCTTGACCGAGAATGGCTTCTTTGCCGTTGATTTTGTAGCAGAGAACAAACGTGGTTGAGTTGTTGACTTAACTCTTTCACTTTCAACTCCAGTTCCGATTGTGTGTTCACGTTGTTGACCGGAGCTGTGTCAATCTCCGCTACTTTGTCGGCAGTTTCTGCTAGTTTATCAACTGGAGTAGCAGGATCCATAGTGGCCAAGACACGCTGAGCTGATGGAGGAAGTTTCTGCAAGAACAACTGTCTAAAGATGTCCTTATCGAAGGTTTGTGCGCGTTCGCCTAGAGCGCACTGCATAGCCCTCAGCATTTGAGTTGGCTTACGGTCTCCAAGTTCTTCTTTTGAGATTAACTGATGTAGTTTCTCACGCTCGGAGACAGTGGTGCGGCGCAGGATGGCAGACTTCAGATCGTTGTATGGGTCCTCACTCGTGGAAGTAGATACGATGACGTCACGGACTTCAGAGATGATGCTCGCTGGTAGAGAGGACAAAACATGATCGTATTTCGTCCTGCTAGCGGTGATCCTTCCCAAGTTGAATTGTGATTCCACTTGGTGGAACCAAATAAATGGATCACCCGGCCAGAAGACGGGGAGCTTTACGCTCAAGTGGGAGATGGCACCAGCGTCGTCAGGCATCTTCTCCTATGCTTGCTGACGTACAAGTAAGACGACAAGTTCCCAACGAAGGAGTGGAGGTTGAGACGAGCGCAGGCACAGAGCGCACGGGCAGGGGTGAGGGGCAGAGGGCACGAGCGACATTACAGTCTGGTCCTAGTCGCTCGGGTGAAGGGGGTGGTGGGCAGAGGGCACGAGCGACGTTACAGTCTGGTCCTAGTCGCTCGGGTGAAGGGGGTGATGGGCACGAACGACGTTACAGTCTAGTCCTAGTCGTTCGGGTGAAGGGGGTGATGGGCACGAACGACATTACAGTCTAGTCCTAGTCGTTCGGGTAGAAGGGGTAATCCAGCTCCGGGGTCATCAATTGTTGGTTTACGTCGTCGTCGTCGTTGGCCTAGGCAAGCTACGGCTTGGGACCGTAGCGCATCTATCCGGTATAGATTAACCCGGATGATGTAGCCATAAGCACTGCCGCTAGTTAAGTGCCAACCAGTGATTATCTCACTAGCCGTATTGAGTCCGTTAGGCGAAACTACGACAGTACCAAAGGTGGAAAATATAACCTTTGGTTTTCTATTATTTATTTGTAAAATGGACATGGTATTAGATTAAAATAAATATTTGAATATAAATAATTAACTGACAATTGTGATATATAATTAATTATGTTTACATACAATAAAATAATATAGTATAAATAAAATTAGTGTTAATGTGGTTCACAATTGAATTATAATGGGGTAACTAATTTAAAATGAATTTATACTATTCCGAAATTCAAGACGGTAAAATTAACATTTAACTTGAAACTAAAATAAGAGTATTCACTACAAAACGAATGATTTTCTCAGAGTTAACACACTTTTGGCCTTAAACCTGTAAATATATATACACACACACACACACACATAATTAGAACATTACTATTTTGACGAAGTGTAAAGCCGTACTTACGCATAGACTATCTTTACTTTTTACAAGGCCTATAACTAACCTACAAAAGGATCAGTTCTTGTATTTCAACAAAAAAGGAGGACAAACCACTCTCAAATCAAATACCCATTTTTTCTGTTATTCTATAACTAGCTGACAACTTAAAATAACCTGGATTCCATTATTTCCAAGCACTCGTATAATTATTATAAATTATAAATATAATTGTAAATGTAATTATAAATTATAAATATAATTGTAAATGTAATTATAAATATAATAATTATTACAAATATATAGAAATAGAGGTTGCATTTAATTATGATACACTCTGTACAACCAATAAACTGGTCGAACATTTCTTACAAAGAAACTACAGCAAAACTCAACAACAAAAGACAGGCTGTTTAAAGGTGAGTATATAATATATATATATATATTTTTTTTTTTTTTAATTAAATATTTTTGTAATGAAACGTATAAATTGATTGGTAATATATATATATATATATATATATATATATATATATATATATATATATGTGAACCCCTCCGTCTATGGCCTTGGTCGGTTCAAAGTTGACGGGGGTTCTGGTTAGTTGATCGTGGGGTGGGGTGGGGATGGGGGGTTCTTGTAGTGGATCGGAGGATTCTGTGAGGCTTACTAAATTCTCTAAGGGTTCCCCGATTCTTCCTTGTAGCGTATCGGGAAATTATTTTTCTCTATTTTAAGACTAAGTTCTCTGAAGAAAACAAGGCTCGAAGGAAAAGACAGAGAGATTCTCTTACTGTAGTTTACTGCTAAAATGTTACAGGTAATGCTCAGCCTCTAAGTCAGATCAGACAATCAGAATGATAATTTGAAATGTTTTTTAACTTTATATAGTCAATTTTTTGGTGACATCATTATTATTTAATGTTGACCTGTTTTGTTTTTTATTCTCGATAGGCTGAATTATTTGACAAAATATTTGAAGAAATGGTAAATATTTAGCTGTAGTAATGTCTAGATAGACAAGCAAGATATTTGAAGATGAAACCATATTTTTATTTTAAACCGCATATTGACATATGAGCAAAAATTAAATGCTTAAGATTTAAAATTAAACGTTAAGCAAGACATGACTTCATCTTTTACAACGAAGTGAGAATATAAAAAAAATGAACATTGCAGAATTTAACAAGATTACATTATGAAGCTAAATCTAAAAAAATGATTGAGTAAATTAAAAAGAAATAATTCATCAATTATTCAGCAAAAATAAAATAGAAAGAAAATAAAAAATTTATCCACACTCGTGTCAGCGTTATGCGAATTTGGACTCTATATGTAAAAATGAATACAAGAATATAAATATATACAAATATAAGTATTATATGAATATAAAGACATGAATATAGGAATTATTCATCGTTCGTTTTTACACACACACACACACACACACACACACATATATATATATATATATATATATATATATATATATATATATATATATATATATATATATATATATATATATGGTGGCCCATAAGTCTCAATCGGTTATAATTAAAGCGAAAATACAAAAAAATACAACAAAGTAAAAAGTTTATAATACTGTAAGTTTAGAAATATTTATTGCTTAATCGAAGTTGAAAATATAAGAATCTCGACAAATATTCTTTCCTTTGTAATCGATTACGTCAGTGTGAGCTCCGCTCGGTGGATTTTCGTTTTAACCCTTTGACTACCAGAAGTTTTTTTTATTGGGACCTATTATCCCGATGGTAGTCAAAGGGTTAATTATAACTGATTGGGACTTATGGGCCACTCTGTATATATATATATATATATATAATATTTTTTTCATCACTGTTTTTCTTTCATGTCTGAAGCATATTGTTCTTAGCTTTAATTGAGCTTATTAGAGTGAAGCACCTGTTTGCTGCATAGTTAACTGTTGTACAGGATTGCACCTTTTCACTAATTATTTATTATTATTATATATATATATATATATATATATATATATCACCTGTCCCTCGCTCCGCCGTTACATTGTTTTGCAAAAAATAAAGAGAAAATCAGTTCTCTTCAGTTTTGTGATTAGTTTTTCTGAGAATTCCTCTTCATAGAATTGTTTGCCCCCCACGTCACCGACAATTCAATGAAATGGAAGAATGGATCTGCTTTCTTTTAATTATCGACTTTATGGGATACCATTAAAATTTAGACGAAAATAAATCTCTCTCTCTCTCTCTCAAGGGAGGGTAAAAGAAGTTAAAAATTGACTGATGAATATTTAATGATGAAATTTAAGCGATTATTAAATTCTACTCAAAGAGAAATAATTTGAAATTAGCAAATAATTGGCAAAGTTCTAACCTTCTTTATTGCGGTTAAAACCCTGTTGGAGCAGTGGTTCGAATCCCGCGTAAATCTGCAGGTCGCTTAATGCTTTCCTATACATACACAGCATTTTATGCTTTTTTTGTCAGAATGTGGTTATTTGACAAATCATTTTAGATGATTCTAGAAAAATCCTAGAATAATCCTAGATTATTTGCAGAAGTTTAAAAACATATAACTGGAGATTATATATATATATCTCCCTTATAACGAACGCAAAGCAGTTTAATGGAATAAAATTTTTCTGCGAGAACTGCTTGACCGAATTAAACTCTTTTACGGTATTTAAAGCAGAAAGAGAGTACGAGAAGAGAATGAAAGAGGAAAGTGGAAACAAAGAACAGTGGAAAACGGAAGAAACGGAGAAAGGCGAAATAGAAAGAATTCAAATACCGTCACAAAATGAGGCCGAAAACACACTGGCGACAAAGAGTGTAAAGACAACACGCAGCATAAGGGCAACGAAGGACACAAACACAACTAGCACAAATAGCACAAATAGGACAAGACAAGAGGGCAGTCAAGTAAACGAAGTAAAACTGTCCCCCAATAAGGAGCAAAAAACAAAAGCCAAGAGTAAATATGGGGAAGGAATTATATGCAGGTATTATATAAAAGATAATTGCAGATTTAAAAGAGGACAATGTATATATGAACATCCCCCAATATGCAATTTCTTTTATAATAATGGTCATTGTAAATTTGGAGACGGATGTAAATTCTACCACCCGGACATTTGCAGAACTTACGCAAAATACGGAACCTGCAAATTCGGGAATAAATGCTACTATCAACATCTCCCGACGGACTCAACGAACAAAGGAAAAAGTTTAAATGACAATAGGAATAAAAATAACAATAGGAACACAATAAGCGAACAAGAAAATTTTTCAACATCTCAGACACCTTACGAATGCTAAATGTCATCCACATGCAGTTGACACAGCTGGAAATCCCCGAGCCAAATCGCTACCGGGCAAGAAGCTACCAATACAAGTAGGAGGAAACGGATCTCTTTCGGAGGATCATAGAGCAACGAATCAAGCGATATCGAAGGAAAACGAACTTGAAATGCACAAGGGGCAACGAAAAACAGAGAACATAAAAATTGTCCTGGCTAATATTCAAGGAATAAGACCAAACCAATCACTCAATAAGGTTTCGTACCTGAAAGGATTTATGGACGAAACAAGTTTGCGGACATCGCATGCCTCACAGAAACTCATCTTAAAGATTGCCAAGGAAGTTGTGAAAACTGCGAACATTGGATTGATAAGAAAGAGATAAATATAGAGGGCTTCAACTTACTAAGAGCGGATAGAACGACGAGACGGAAAGGTGGCTGTGCTATATATGTACAGGAAGGTCATATGACAGAGACGATAATAAGTAAATCAAACAGCTATGTGGAACTCCTAGCAGTGAAAATAGAAAAACTAAACTTGATAGTAATAGTCATCTATAGACCTCCAAGCACCCTAACCGAAAAATTCTCGGAGGCCATTGATGACATTAGAAAGCTAATAAAGGCCATAAACCCTCCATCCCCCAATATAATGATCTGCGGAGACTTTAACCTCCCATTTATAAAATACAAAAAGGTGAATAGGAATATATATTCACCAGGACAAGGGGGGCACAAGAGAAGATCAGGAACAAGCAAAAATGTTGATGGCTCTCACAAACGAGTTTATGCTGACACAGGAGATAACAGAAAATACCAGAAAAAATAACTGCCTGGATCTGGTATTCACGAATAACACGAACTTGATTGCTGATATAAAATAACCCCAACCATTATCTCAGACCGCAACTTAATCGAGATATCAACAAATATGATGGCAGCATTAGAAGACAATACACATATTGTGGAAAGATGTAAATTCGGGGCCTTTAACTTAAACTCGAAGACTATAAATTGGGAAGCAATCAGATCGCACATGGCCCAAATAGAATGGAGAACAATTTTCGAGAATAAAACAACTGAAGAAATGCTAACAACCTTGGAGGAAAAAACGCTGAGAATTTTAGAAAAATATGCTCCGAAATCACAGCCAAAAGGAAAGAGGAGCTGGCTAGAAAGGCAAAAGAGAAGACTATTTCGCAAAAGAAAGAGAGTGGAGGCGAAGTTAGGAAACTGCGGAGATAATGGCAGGAAAACAATAAAAGAAAAACTGGAAGGTATCGATAGGGAAATACAAGCCCTGATTAAGGACCATACAGAGAGGGAAGAGGAAAAGGCGATAGAAGCAATAAAGGAAAATCCAAAATACTTCTATAGCTATGCAAAAAGGAAAACAAAAACGCGCGCCGCTATTGGGCCCTTAAGGACGGGAAATAATGAACTAACCGACGATCCAAAAGAAATATCTGATACATTGAGAGCTCAATATGAATCAGTTTTCAGTACCCCAAAAAGTGACAAAGCGATACCTGACATAAATGCATTCTTTGAAGAGGAATTGCAAGGAGAGTATATAACAGACTTTGAGTTTACACCAGAAGATGTAGCGAGAGCTATAGGACAAATGAAACTACATTCAGCTGCAGGTCCGGACAATTGGAACGCATTATTGATTAAAAACTGTAAAAATGAAATAGCTACACCTTTATACTGGATATGGAGAAGATCCCTAGACACTGGGGAAATACCGAGCATCTTGAAAAGAGCAAACATTGTCCCTATATATAAAGGAGGGGACATATCTCGAGCAAAGAACTATAGACCAGTGTCATTGACGTCCCACCTCACCAAAGTATTTGAAAGAATAGTTAGAGAGAAAATTTATGATTTCCTGGAGACACGGGAAAGATTCAACGAAAATCAGCATGGATTCCGATCAGGTAGATCATGCCTATCACAACTAATAGAGCACTACAACAATATCCTAGATGCATTGGAAGGCAATGACAACTACGATGTTATATACACAGATTTTGCTAAAGCTTTCGATAAATGTGACCATGGTATAATAGGACATAAAATTAAAGACATGGGAATAACAGGCAAAGTGGGAAAATGGATCTACAACTTCCTTAGTGATGGTCTGCAGGTCGTCAAAATTCAAGGTATACCATCATCAGAATCGGAAGTACGCAGCTCAGTACCACAAGGGACAGTACTGACCCCACTCCTGTTCATTATCATGCTAACAGACATAGACAGCGGAGTAAACAGCAATAGTATAGTAACATCCTTTGCAGACGACACAAAGATCAGCAGAAAAATCAGCGATGTACATGACGTGGAGGCCTTGCAGAGGGACACGAACAAAATATACAAATGGTCAGAAGACAACAACATGTCATTCAACGCCGAGAAATTTCAGCTCTTGAGATATGGTAGAAAAGAAGAACTTAAACAGACTGCATATTATGCTCCAGATAGACAGGAAATTCAGAGAAGCATGAAAGCGATTGATCTCGGGATAATAATGACAGATAATGCGAAATTCGAAATACAAAATCAGATAGCGATAAATAAAGCAAAAAGAGTCGCCGGACAGTTTCTAAGAACGTTCAAGAGAAGGGACAGGACAGTAATGATTCCCCTGCTAAAAACACTGATTATACCAAAACTTGAATACTGCTCAGTTTTGACGTCCCCATATAAAAAGGAAGAAACTAATAAACTAGAAGAAACGCAAAGGCATTTCACAGCCAAGATTGATGGCTGCAAAGAACTCAACTACTGGGAAAGACTACGTAAACTAAATCTGTACTCACTGGAAAGAAGAAGAGAGAGGTACATCATAATCTACAAAGCTGGGGACTTGCGGTTTTTTTTGCGGTACTGCGGTACTGCGGTACTACCGCACTACCAAACCGGTACCGCATAACGCAGTACCGCAAAGGATCGCTGAAAGTACAGCCTGTACTTTCAGCGATCCTTTGCGGTACTGCGTTATGCGGTACCGGTTTGGTAGTGCGGTAGTACCGCAGTACCGCAAAAAAAACCGCAAGTGCCCAGCTTTGATAATCTACATATGGAAAATGATCGAAAAACTGGTACCAAACCTAAAACTAAACCCAATTACCATTCAAACAACACTGGAAAATAGGAAAGGCAGAATGTGTAGTGTTCCCAAATTAAAAGCACGACAAGGGACCTCCTCAACCCTGAAGGAAAATAGCTTGGTTGTCAGGGGGCCAAGACTTTTCAACCAGCTTCCTAAGGACCTCAGAAACGTAACGGGGGTCAAAGTTGAAGTCTTCAAGAAAAGACTGGATGCCTGGCTCAGGACAGTACCAGATGAGCCGGGCGTGCCTGGCTATGTACGGTGGAGAGCGCAAGAAAGCAACTCGCTCCTCCACCAGGCCAGACCTAGAGGCGGGCCACCAGCTGGACCTCCGTGTGAAGAGAGACCAACACACGAAACAACATAAGGTAAGGTAAGGTATATATATATATATATATATATATATATAACAATAAAAAAAAACAATCTATCGGAAAAGCAAGGATTGGAAGAAATTAAATTTTTTTTTAGAAAATATATTCAGGATGTGACGTATACGTGTCAACAACAACACGACAAACAAGTAAAATGAGTTTACAAAGTATATCTATTAAATACCTTTAAATTGTGTAATTCTATTTTTGTCTTTTAAATCAAATTTAAAATTAAATTGAAATTGAATTAATTATTTCTTATAAGTATCTTTACGATTGTTTGCTATAATTATCATGTATAACTAATTGCTCCTGCCTACTGTTATAGCTTAACGATATAATTTATATATTTATAATTATTATTAATTATTATTGTTAATTATTAATTAATTATTGTTAATTGTTAATAATTCTAATTATTATTAATTATTATTGTTGATTATTAATTAATTAATTAATTATTGTTAATAATTCTTATTATTATTAATTATTATTATTTATAATTTGTATATTTATATATTTATTTACATTATGACAAATAGAGTGTTGGCATTAAAAGCCTAAATACCAAAATAACATCCGTTGTAAACAGAGACCGTCTTAAGAGAAGAGAATAAAAGGGGTTAAGTAAAGGAGGAACACCTATCACTCGTGGGTTAACATTCATTCAGAAAAAGAGAAAAAAGACTTTAAAATACACTAAAAGATAAATTAAGATGATCTCTGTCTTTATTCTTAATATGTGATCTGCAAATTTGATTTCTTCCAATCCTCGCTTTTCCGATATACAGATTCAGTTTATTTTTTTTATTGTTTTGTTTTTTTAAGGTTGGGCGAATCTGTTGTTATACATGTTATAATTTAATTAAAACCATGCATGATCAAAGCTTTTAAAGATAAGATAAAGATAAGATAACAAAATTTAAGAATAAAATAAGTTAAGAAACTAAAATTAATTATTTTTGGGCTTCAAATTTCTTAAAAACAACAACAACACCAACAACCAAGCGGTGGAAAATAAGCAAATTGATCAAAAAGATTCTTGAGATAAATGCTTCATTTTGAAATAAGGTCTTTGAGAAATTTCAATAACTTTAAATGAGGTTTGGCATTAAGTATATATATATATATATATATATATATATATATATATTTAGGGGAGAAATCCAATGACAAGGAGGAATGTAAATGCCATGAAAAGTCTTCTTTAATGCGCAACGTTTCGATCAATACGCTCATCTTCAGGCTAAATAATAACAATATGAAATCAAAATCAATAAATAAATGAAACACAAGACAAAATAATTTCTATAAAACCTATTCATTAAAAGCAAAATTTAAAAAGACTAAAAGAAGAGGGTTAAATTCAAAGTTATAAAAATTTACATATAAAATTACAAGAAATTTAAAAAGCTATTTTTAAATTACATATAGTAAAGTTGAAATTAGTGCAATGGAATAATTAACACTACTAACCCTTCATTGCTGGTTCCGAGGCACAAGTAATTTAAAACAAAACAAAGGGAACATACTATGGGTTGGGTGGTTGGAGAGTTATAAGTTGGGGAGGGGGAATTATAAAAAATTTAGAGGGACAGCTGAGGAATCAACGTTTAGAGAAGGGGTCAATGTTTTAATATAAAGAGATTCCAAAATTATAAGTGAGTTGGGACAAGAATTACAACCGAGAATTTTAAAATTATCTAAAGTGACATCAGTTTTACATTTAATACTATGTTCCCGGATACTAGAGGCTTCTTTTTTATTTAAAATTTTACCTGTTCGGCAACTTATTTCTCCTAAATATTAAATTGAAGCTTTGCAGAAGCAACCCGCATGATTATATATATATATATATATATATATATACACATCTTTGAAGATATGGATGTGATGCTTGTTACGACCGTGAATGCACGGAATAAGGTTGAGTTGGTACTTCTCCATGTTTATTTGTTGATTGCTCATGTTGCATGGAATGAATCTTGGAGACACCCGGCGAAGATGGATTTTTTTTTTTTTTTTTTTGAGGAATGAAAGTTCACCATCGATACGGAAGCTCTTGAGAAATGTCACTAGCTCCATGACATATCGTATGTCAATGTACAAACATTTACAAGAAATGTACTTTAAACACTTAACAAAGAGTAATAAATAGAATAAACGATTTTCTTGTCAACAGAATTTTGGGACACCCTGTCCCATATACGAGTATGTTAGCGGCAATACGCGAAATTCGACATTAAGCTTAAATCCTAGGCAATAAGCTGAAAGCTTAGAATGCTTACTGGAGGCACTCAATATATTTTGCCCCACTCTTTTTTCTTAGATAACTAACAGGCCATGGGGCTGAAATGTCTTTTGGACCGTAAGTTTGAACTTTCTGCGCTTCAAATAACCGGATTTTTCCAGTTTGAACCTCCCCTCCTTGTATAAACCGCTTTTAAACGCCCTTGTATAAAACCGATGGTTAACAGTTTCGAAAATGGCGTTTGACAGTGATGTGCATCGTAAACAAAGAGCTGTTATCGAATTCTTAACAGCAGAGAAGGAAACAGTTGGAAATATTCACAAACATCTACAAAACGTTTACGGAGATGCTGATGTTGATCGAAGCACAGTTGGACGCTGGTCTAAACGTGTGAGATCATCGGAGAGAGGAGAGCCAGCCTCGATGATCAGCCACGCAGTGGTCGCCCGGCATCGGCTGTCACATCTCACACTGTGCAACGTGCTAACAGCATCATTCGATCAAATCGGCGCGTCACATACAAGGAGCTATCACTGGAACTAGGAATTAGTGAAGAAAGTGTGAATACGATAATTTAGCAACTGAGATACTCAAAAGTGTGTTCACGGTTTGTTCCTCGCGAACTGACTGAAGATCACAAAGCCCAAAGAAAAGAAATTGCTTCTGAGTCGTTGGTTCGATACGAGAGAGAAGGGGATGACTTCCTTTCACGAATTGTGACTGGGGATGAGACTTAGGTACACCACTTTGAACCTGAAATCACGCAGACTCCCCACGCAAGAAAATGTTCAAAATGGCCCCCTCTGCAGGAAAGGTTATGGCCACCATCTTCTGGGACATGAAAAGGGTGATTCTGGTGGACATTATGAAGAAAGGACAAACAATCAACTCAGAGGCATATATTGCTACCCTACAGAGACTCCAGAAGCGTATAAAGCGAGTTCGACCGGAGAGAAAACTGGAAGACGTCCTTCTTTTGCACGATAACGCGACACCACACAACAGTTTTCAAACAAGAGAGGCCATCACAAAAATGTGCTTCACTGTGTTACCCCACCCTCCATACAGCCCGGATTTGGCACCTTCAGACTTCCATTTGTTTGGTCCAATGAAGGATGCTATTCGTGGAAGAAAGTTTCAGAGTGACGATGAGGTTGTTGAGGAGGTTAAGAGGTGGCTCCAGCGGAAGCCAACGGACTTTTACCAACAAGGAATAAAGGCCCTAGTTTCGAGGTGGAGGAAAGCCGTAGAAAAGGATGGAGACAATGTGGAAAAATAAAAACTTGTAAAAAAGGTATGTAACTACTTGTGTACATAATTTCTGGAACTTACAAGGAAACTTGGAAAGTAAAACCTAACCTGACATAACCTCATAACTTAAACAGTGAAAGTGACCATTGTAACTAATGCTATATGTATTCTTGTTTCCAGCTTATTGCCTAGGCATTATCTTAATGCTTGATTTCACTTATTGCCGCTAACATTTACATATATCTATATCTATATATACAGTATATATATATATATATATATATATATGTGTGTGTGTGTGTGTGTGTGTGTGTGTGTGTGTGTGTGTATATATATAGATATAATCAAATTAAGATATGCTCAGTGAATATGAACAATTAAAAGCTATGCTTTAAAAAAACTTTTGCGTCCAGTCGTAATTAATCGACCAAATGCTTTGTTCAAATTCAAACGATACCCTTACTTTTGATTGGTTAAACGCAGGCGAACTGGATGCCTGTTTTAGCCAATCAGGTTCATCCATATTCAAGAATGACGTCAAAATATTAATTAATTTAATTAATATTTTCATCAGTGTTGCAATAACAAACTATATAATACAGGTGTGAATCCAAATAATTTAATTGGAAAACATTTATAACTCGCACATGTTACCCAATTACACACACACACACACACATATATATGTATATATATATATATATTATGGGCTACGTGGTGGCCAATGTTGTGGCCAATGTCGTAACACCGCTTTCCGGAGATCAGCGAAGTTAAGCGACATTGGGTCTGGGTAGTAGTTGGATGGGAGAACGTCCTCTGCGCCTAGATTATGTAGCGACCCACGGTTCAGATCCCACGTAAAGCTGTAGGTCCCCTCCGTCATATGACCTTAGATGTTGCGAAGGAGGTTAAACAACCCCAATTAAAAAAAAATATATATATATATATACATTCAACTGCAAAGAACACGCAGTATAAATAACGTAAAGAACGACGCTTGTATAGGAGATATTCCGCGCAAGACGAGAAAGAGAAAACAACAAATGAAACACGCAGTATAATTAACGTAAAGAACGACGCTTGTATTGGAGAATATTCCGCGCAAGATGAGGAGAGAGAACGAAACAAATGAAAAAATGAGGTAATGTATATAATGTACGGCATGCGGGAGGTGCCCCCTTGGGGCATTGGTTTCTGCGCGTATGTAGGAGAATTACGGCATTTGTTCGAGTGAGGCCCATGGTGTAATGGTTATCATATCTGACCGGCAATCGGAAGATCCCGGGTTCGATTCCCGGGTGGTTACCTCATTTTTTCATTTGTTTCGTTCTCTCTCCTCATCTTGCGCGGAATATTCTCCTATACAAGCGTCGTTCTTTACGTTATATATATATATATATCATGTATATATGAGGGGTCGCGCGTCTTACGGTACCTAAGCGCCACTACAGGCGAAAACGTGTTTTTGATGCATATCACTATTTTCACCCTTCCTCTATCGCGTGGTTTGGGTTATAATTACCTTACGACACTAGAAGTATGGTTGAAAACCTTATGAAGCGAACTACTTTTTTCACCTCTATCACCAGCCAAAAGTTCACCCAAAGTTCGGCATAATAAGAAAATAAAAAAATTAAAAAATATATATATAAAATATAAAATATGAAATCTATTCCAAAAGCTCAACATCTTCATTAGCATACTTACAACTCTAATTTAGCCAAAAATGAACGTTCTAGCCCAATTAATAATAGAGATACTACTGCCAGAATATTGCTGAACTTTGGAGGCGATTTCTGACGAATTTTAATTTTGGCGCTTAGGTACCGTAAGACGCGGGACCCCTCATATATATATATATATATATATATATATATATATATATGCATATAACTGCAATGACCACGCAGTATATAAATGAATAGAAACGACATAAGTATTAAGGAACGTTTCTGCACACGAGGAGGAGAGATAACGAATAAATGAAAAATGAGGCGAACCGCCCGGGAATCGAACCCAGGGCCCTCCAATTCCCGGGCGGTTCGCCTCATTTTTCATTTATTCGTTATCTCTCCTCCTCGTGTTCAGAAACGTTCCTTAATACTTATGTCGTTTCTTCATATATATATATATATATATATATATATATATATATATATATATATATATATAATGATTGCAGATATTGATGCAGATATTAAGGACAGTATTGTATTTGCTTCGCAGATGACACAAAGATATGTAAGGAAATATTGAACGAAGATGACATAAGAAAATTACAAAACGACATTGAAACATTATTCCAGTGGGCAGAAGACAACAATATGAAGTTCAACGAAGAAAAATTCCAACTTCTAAGATATGGTAATAACAAAGAGCTACAGAAAGATGGTTACAAAACTCTGAAAGCCAAACAGAAAACACCAAATCCACAAGTCAGGGATCTTGGAGTAATAATGTCGTCAGATGCAGAATTCAGAGAGCACTATAAAATCAAAATCACAACGGCTAAAAAAATAATGGGAATCATCTGGAGGAGCTTCCGCAGCAGAAAAGCAAACATCATGCTCAAATTATGGAAGAGTCTAGTCCTACCAATAATTGAGTATTGCTCAGTACTCACAAGCCCACACAGAAAAAGAGACATTGTGAACATTGAAGCTATACAAAGGACTTTTACGTCTAAGATAGAGGAAACGGAAGGTGAAGACTACTGGTCTCGACTACAATCCCTGGAACTCTACTCTTTCGAAAGAAGGCGCGAGCGGTACACAATAATATACAAATGGAAAATACTTGAGGGCTCTGTCCCTAACCTCAGAAATGAATTAGAAACAAACTGGAATGAGAGACGAGGCAGATTTTGTACGGTCCCAGCTGCGGTGAGAAAAGGGGCCATGAAAACGAGGATGGAAAAATACCCTCAGAATACGAGGCCCAAAGTTTTTCAATGTCCTTTCAAAAGAAGTGAGGAATCTCCAGCACACCGACCTGAATAACTTCAAGAACAAGCTGGACAGATTCTTGTGCAAAGTCCCTGATCAGCCATGCGTGGCTGGCTACGAGGGCAGGAGATCAGACAGCAATTTCATCCTTCACCAAATCCCGCAAATGAGGCGGGATGCTGCAGAGGGGTCGACTGCAGGTCGATCCTGAACCGTCGTTCAAACTCAACAAAAGTAAACAAAAGTAAATATGTGTGTATAATTGGTAACATGTGCGACTCGGCCAAATTACACTGCGTTCGCACTTATTAAGCAGATTACATTTTCTCCAATGTTTTCAAAAGTTTTCCCCCGATTTCAATGAAATTTGTAGCAAATAATTACTATATATAGCAGCATTGATGGTATTCATTTCGATAAAATATTTTGATAATTAAAATAATTATCTCATTTTATTGAAAAATATGTAAAATATTGTGTTCCGACTTATAAGCAAGTATTCTATTTAGGGATCTAAATGGTGAAAATGGGTAAGAAGAAGTATTTAACATTAACTGAGAAAAGAAAAATAGTCAAGTTACTCGCTGAAAATATAAAATCTATTGAAATTGCAAAGCAGTTTGGCAGAGTTTATCGAACTGTAAACAAGTTTGTAGCGGAGGATACCAAACTGAGGCAGCGAAGTGATAAAGGAGCTATAAGAAAAGTGACAAGGCGGCAGATATCTGTAATCAAGCGCAAATTGCAAAGCATCCATTGTCCTCAAGTAAAGAGGTTTTTGAGCAGGCTGGCATACATAATGTACCAAGAACATCTCGATGTGGAATCTTCCAAACAATTGGCAAGCCGTGTAAACCTACGATTCAGTCACCATTAACACCCAGGTAGAAGAAGCAGCGTGTTGAATGGGCGCGTCAGTACGTGAAAACAGATTTTAATACTGTATTGTTCACCGATGAATGAAAAGCAACCCTTGAGGGACTTGATGTTTGGTCAAGAAGATGGATTGCTGAGAGCCAATTTCTACCATCGAGATTAAGACGCCAACAAGGTGGAGGTAGTGTCATGTTTTGGGCAGGATTGATAGGCAATGAAGTAGCTGTCCCATACAGAGTGCCTGATGGTGTAAAAATGAATGCCCAGTCTTACACAAACTTCCTAAACGAAAACCTCATTCCATGGTAGAGATTGACCCTAAGCAATCCATCTTCTTGACCAACCATCAGATCCCTCAAGGGTTGCTCTTCATTCATCGGTTAACAATACAGTATTAAAATCTGTTTTCACGTACTGACGCGCCCATTCAACACGCTGCTTCTTGTACCTGGGTGTTAATGGTGACTGAATCGTAGGTTTACACGTCTTGCCAATTGTTTGGAGGATTCCACATCGAGATGTTCTTGGTACATTATGTACGCCAGCCTGCTCAAAAACCTCTTTACTTGAGGACAATGGATGCTTTGCAATTTGCGCTTGATTACAGATATCTGCCGCCTTGTCACTTTTCTTATAGCTCTTTTATCACTTCGCTGCCTCAGTTTGGTACCCTCCGCTACAAACTTGTTTACAGTTCGATAAGCTCTGCCAAACTGGTTCGCAATTTCAATAGATTTTATATTTTCAGCGAGTAACTTGACTATTTTTCTTTTCTCAGTTAATGTTAAATACTCCTTCTTACCCATTTTCACCATTTATCATAGATCCGTAAATAGAATACTTGCTTAATAATTCGGAACACAATATTTTACATATTTTTCAATAAAATGAGATAATTATTTTAATTATCAAAATATTTTATCGAAATAAATATCATCAATGCTGCTATATACAGTGATTATTTGCTACAAATTTCATTGAAATCGGGGGAAAACTTTTGAAAACATTGGAGAAAATGTAATCTGCTTAATAAGTGCGAACGCAGTGTAAGTATAAGTGATGTAGATGTATTAGGCGTAACCAGTGGTAATTTCACATACGTTATTGATGAGTGCTACCGCCAAGTGGCTTGATCATTGTCTCGCTAGTAATAATCTAAAGGATCGAATTGTTAGAGTTCATATTCTGTATGATTTCCTTCCTTTTGATCATAGACCGTTAGAACTATTAGTTAAATTTACCAACGTATGTGCAACACGACATAACAAGAACTCAATAGGTAAGAATAATTGCGTCGATTGGTCTTATGTTAATATGCAACAGAGAATAGAATATAAAGACAGAACAGGTCACCTCTTTAATAATTTAGAAATTTTGCATCTTGCCTGTAGTAATCCTTGCTCAAGCAATTCTCACTGTAAACTCATAGATAGGTATTATAATAAGATAGTATCCCTGTTAAGAGGAGCAAGAAGACCCCTGATTAAATCTTACAATTATCATACTAAGATTATTCCTGGATGGAATGATTTTATTGCCCCTCTGAAGAGGGAATCGAAAGACTCCTACGATTTATGGTGCTTTCATGGTAGACCCAGATTAGGACCAGTATACATGAATATGTGTAGAAGTAGGGGTCAGTATAAGGCGGCCATAAGGCGATGTAAACAGAAAGAAGAGTCTATTCGAGCATCAAAAGCCTGTGAAGCTCAAATAAATAACGATAACAACAAATTTTGGAAATTTGTTAAGAATCAAACGTGTGTCAAAAATGCCCTCCCTCCGACAATCGATGGGGTGTCGGGGGAGGATGAAATTGCAAAGCTGTGGAAAACCCACTACTCAAATATTCTTAATAGTGTGAGTAGGGATAATCTTAAAATAGATTGCAGCGAAACACCTGTGGGAGGGGCAAGGGAAAATACTTTGATATCAGTTCCTGAAGTAAAGAGGTTAATTAAAGACTTAAAGACTTGCTGCGTCGGGGGTAAATGACCTATCGAATGAGCACTTAAAATATGCCAATGACGTGATATGTCTGCATATATCATTGCTCTTATCAGCAATGCTTGCTCATAGCTATATCCCTGCAGAGTTCATGAGGGTATATATCTTGCCCCTGGTCAAAATTAAGTATGGGGACATTCTATCCAGTAACACTTACAGGGCTATTGCTGTCGCCTCCTGCTTCTCGAAACTACTAGAAAAATCCTTGTTACTCCGATTAAATGAATACTTATGGGCATCTCCTAATCAGTTTAGATTTAAAAAGGTCCCACTCAACTGACCAGTGTATCCAGTAGCGTATTAAGGGGGGGCAGGGGGGCCAGGCCCTCGGGCCTAGCTGTTTTAGGGGCCGATGTTTATAATGATATCATGATAAATTTGGAATGCTCAACAATATCTCTCAACTAACTTCAGAGGAAGCATCAAAAGCAGCAAAAAAATCTGGCTAGTCCATTTCCCAAATGATTTTGAGAACAGCTTCCCATTTGAGTTTCAGCATTTTGTACCGTTTGTCAAACAAAACGCTTTAGCTAACACTCGCCCATTAGGAGTACTACAGGAAATTCACAAACTGAGGGTTGTTTTCACAAATGTTTTCATTGCTTATCGCATTTATTTGTGTTTAATGATGTCAAACGCAACTGCGGAGCGTTCTTTTTCTCATGTGAGCATGATTAAAAATGTTAAACGTCAAATGCTAACCCAAAAGAAATTGCAAAGTCTGTCATGGTTATGCATAGAAAACGATATTTGGCAGAATTTAAATACGGAGCTTGTGATTGGAAAATTTAGTGATATGAAGCCGCTCAAAAAACTTTTGTAGACTGGTGGTGGATGATTTTGTGATTAACTTTTGTAGATTAGTAGTGGACCGGTAGTCGTGTAATTGGTTTGGTGTAATTGTAGCAGCTTGGTGTATATATGTAAAACTTACATTATTTGATTTAGAAATAAATGGTTTTATTTAGAAATGATTTTATTAATATGAGACTCAAAGATTTGTCTTGTTGAGGGGCCCAAGAATTTTGGTCCCAGGGCCCAAAATGTCTTAATACGCCACTGAGTGTATCTATATACTTAAGGAACTTATATCTGAATACACTGACAGTAATTCAACTATTTATAGCTGTTTCCTAGATATAAGTAAGGCATATGATAGAGTGAACCAAAATATTTTATTTAAAAAACTAGAAGATAGGAAAGTTCCCATGTACATATTAAATTTATTGAAATTTTGATATCCCACCAATCTTTTACTGTTAGGTGGGCAATGTACTGTACTATCCAAATGTTTTGGCTCCTCTTGCAGGGTGAGGCACGGCTCTTTGCTCTCTCCTCTGCTGTTTAATGTGTATATTAACGGATTAATTGCTTCACTTAATCAGGCAACAGTGGGATGTTGTATAGATAATACAAGGATAAATAACTTAGTTTATGCTGATGATATGGTGTTAATAAGTCCCTCTGTTAAAGGTCTGGATCGGCTACTAAAAGTCTGCGAAGTGTATTCGCAGAAACATGATATTCTTCTTAATGTTACAAAAACTAACGTTATGGTTATCCTAAAAGCTGTAATCATCCAGCTGATATTAGGTTTAAAATGAGAGGTAAAGTAATTGAGGTAGTACAAGAGTTTAAGTATTTGGGTCAAACTATCACCAGCTCCTTGAGTGATGCCTCGGATATAAGAAAATCTCGAAGCCTTTGTGCTAAAGCGAATATGACTATAAGGAACGTCCGGTTCTGTACAAGTGAAGCGAAAGACACTCACTCTTCTTTTTACAGTAATGTATACGGACAGGAACTCTGGGTGAATTATAAAAAAGGTTCTGGTAGAACCCTAAATTTGTTGTACAAAAGGTCTTTTAGACTCCTACATGAATTACCCACGAGATACTCAGCTTCACAAGTGTTTTGCTACCCGCAATGTCCCGAGCTTCCCGGAGGTAACAAGACGTGCTCAATACAGTCTAATGCAAAGAATTTAAAAAAAAATCAAACAACCTGATTCTCCAAGCTATCCATGAGTCCTGCCGTTTGTATTCTAAGTTATGGAATTCATGGTACGAAAACGTTTGTCTGTGGCTCCACTCAGGGCCGGCGAGAGCTGCCACGGGCCACAGGGAAGGATTGTTATATGGGCCCCCCTGTTTACTCAGTATTTTATTCTGAATGTTTTTGTGTACATAACAAGCAAACTGATTATATGCCCAAGTCACTATTCAAAACATACAGTATGATAATCTCTATTAAATGTATGTTCATTAATTATATTTCCACTCTGTTATTTAATCAATTGCTTTATAATATTTTTAGATTTTATCCCCCGTCTTTCCGGGTCCCCTAGAGGTCCGGGTCCCCTAGAGGTCCGGGTCCCGGGGATTTAACCCGGCTTCCCCGCCCTCTCGGCGGCCCTGGCTCCACTTAACTTCGACATTACTGTATTATTTCTCATTAATTGTATATATTTCTTCATTAGTATGTAAACTACCATTGTATTATTAATATTTGTCATATGGACTTTTTCATTTTCATATATACGAGTTTTGCTAATGCATTTGATAAGTGTGATCATGACATAATAGCACTTAAAATGAAACACATGGGAATAACAGGCAAAGTGAGCAAATACTCTCTTTCCACAACAGCTTCTAAGAGATTAGTTGTCTTGTACCAGCTCCGCAGTTTCTTCACCCCCATTCAGTTGCTAACTCTGTATAGGGGTCTTATCCACCCCTGTATGGAGTACGCTTCTCGTGTCTTGGGTGGTTCAACCCACACAGTCCTACTTGACCGGGCTTTTCGTCTTATCAATTTCCCGCCTTACTGACTCTTCAATCCCTCTATCTTGGCCGCAATGTTGCCTCACTCTCTCTTTACTTTCGCTATTATAACGGGTATTGTTCTTCTGAACTCTCTAACTGCATGCCTCCTCCTTTAAGGAGGGCACGCAGTACCAGACTTTCTACACATTCTCATTCCTTTTCTGTCCAACTCTCTAACGCAAGGGTTAATTGGTATTTTCAATTTTTCATCTACTCAACCGGTAAACTCTGGAACAAGCTTCCTCAATCCATCTTTTCTTCTGTCCATGATCTTCAATCCTTCAAACGCAGAGTGTCCAGGCATCTCGAAAACCCTGGACCTTGATTCTGGCTCACTTCTTCCTCTATAGGAGGGGGGGTCGTTTTTGTAGGCATTCGCCCTTGGCCCTTCCTTCCTGCATAGAAAAATGGATCTACAACTTCTTCAGGGAATGGCAGCAAGCCGTAAAAATCCATAGTATATCATCATTAGAAATGGAAGTAGGCAGCTCAGTTCCACAAGGAACAGTATTAGCGCTACCCATATTCATTATCATGCTGACAGACATAGACAATGAAGTTATTGAAGTATTTTCTGACGATACAAAGATCAGCAGAAAAATCGGTAATGCAGAAGAAGTAGAAGCCTGACAGAGGGACGCAAACAAACTATAAATGGTTGGAAGACAATAACATGAATTTTAATGTGAAAAATTTTTAGCTCTTGAGATATGGAAGAAATGAAGAACTTCAGCAGAGAGCATACTATGCCCCAGATGGACATGAAATTCTGAGAAGTACGAAGTGGAAGATTTTGGGAAAATAATGAACGATGATGCAAAATTTGAAACACAGAATCAGATAGCGATAAACAAAGCAAAGAGAGTTGCGGGATAGTTACTGAGAACCTTCAAAAGAAGGGACGAGAAGGTAAGGAGTCCCATACTGAAAACACTGATCATATCAAAACGTGAATACTACTCAGTCTTGACGTCCTCATACAAAAAAGAAGAAATCAGTAAACTAGAAGTAGTTCAAAAGAACTTCACAACCAAGATTGATGGCTGCAAAGAACCCAGCTACGAGAAAGGACTACGTAAATTAAATCTGTATTCGTTGGAAAGAAGGAGGGAGAGAGATACAGTATATACGCCATAATTTACATATGGAAAATGTTCGAAAAACTGGTACCTAACCTCAAACTAAACCCAATTACCATCCAAATAACACTGGAAAATAGGAAAGGTAGAACGTATAGTGTTCCAAAACTGAAGGCCCGAAGAGGGACACCCTCAACACTGAAGGAAAATAGATTGGTTGTCAGATGGTCAAGACTTTTTAACCAGCTTCCAAAGGACCTTAGGAACGTCACAGTGGTCAAAGTTGAAATCTTCAAAAGAAGACTAGATGCCTGGCTTAGGACGGTACCAGATAAGCAGGTGTACAGTGCTTACAAGAAGTCTCACGCTTTTGTCTCGTCCCAAGCTAGTCTGTTAGGTATAAAATGGGCGGTCCTTATGGCAGCGGAGGTGTGTTCGGATTGGTGCACATAACTGCTCTAACACAATCAATGACGTCCATTATTACGTCACTTCTGCTACATTTTAGTGTTTAAAATACAAATGATTAAGAAGCAGAATGGAGCAAGTTTCGGGATGTTGGGATGGTTATGGAGCAATCCTAGTCATCATAATATTAGCTGGGCATTACATTATACCGTCTCAATATATACTGTAGACCAGTGTTTCCCAACCGGGGGCCATGGCACATTTGAAGGGGGCCACAGGAAAATGTTAAGATTTAGAGGGGCCACAGACTCCATGAAGGGGGGCCACAGGACTCAACCTATTGAAGCCTAAATTATAGTTAGGCCAATAGATAATTTTAATTTATGTAGTTGAATTACATTTTAAAAAATTATTAATACATATATTTTCCTTTTTTTTAGATATTTTATAATAGAATTTGAATTTATCTGTAAACAAATATTTTGCATCTTACAAGCTTATTGTGCGGCGCACTCCATTGTGCGCTTGATCGTTATGCGCCTGGCAGCGTTGTTGACTTGATAAAAATACTTCAGGTTGAAATCCTTACAGTCTGTTTACCACGTGGATCGTCGCTGTAGTGTGTAAGTAGCTCTTATTTGTTTACCCTAATATTGCGAAGTTGTAGTAATTTTACTAGTTTTTTAATTTATAATAGATTGCTATAAGTACAGTATTTCTTTTGATTATATTTTTTTATAATTAATACATAATATAAGTAAATAACTGCAAATTTTTGTTTGCCAGTAAAGTGTGCCATTACTACACCAAAGCATTTTTTTTCACTTCGGTTTCAATTAGGGTTTATTTACAAAGAATATGGCATTTACTCTTAGATTCTGATGATTGTATTTATTCGTTTTGTATCTGCATTAATTTTAGTAATATATATATATATATATCCCCTCAAGGGGGTACATTTCTGGTGTTTTGTATTTCGGTACAGGGTACCAGGATGTACTAGGAGTTGGTGTTGTGCACCCTCCCGGTGCTCTGCACAGTGAGTGGAGGGTTGCTTTGGGTCTTTTCTCAGAAATACTCTTCCTCTTTCGCCGCTGAGATAAGCGCCTTTCTGTTGCGGCGCGCTTCGGCTCTAAAAAGTAATATATATATATTATTAATATAGTAAATTTCTTCTGCACAGATTACCCATGGCTACTGCGACGAAGAAAAAATGTCGACAATACTCCAGTGAGTATTTAGCTTATGGTTTTATACATTCACCAGACAATATAACAAAGCCATTGTGTCTGATATGTATGGCTACACTTTCTAATGATAGTATGCGACCAAGTAAGCTTAAAATACATTTGGAGAATAAGCACAAGGACAAGAAAGACAAAACATTAGATTACTTTAAAAAGCTGCGCGATGATTTCCAAGCAAGGAGCACTATTAAAGATATATTTAGCAAAACAGCGGCTAAATTAGACAAAGGTTTAATTGCATCTTATGAGATTTCCAAGCTAATAGCGAAATCGGGAAAACCTCATACTATTGGTGAAGAATTGATTTTGCCTTCAGTATCTGTGGTGATTTCAACTGTCATGCAACAAAATCCCCAAAAATCACTGAGGTCATTCCGTTGAGCAACAATACAGTATCAAGACGTATTGATGAAATGGCAAAGGATGTAGAGGAAAAACTAGTTAAACATTTACAAGTAAAGATCTTTGCATTACAAATTGATGAATCATTATTACGTGATAATGAAGCCCTTCTCATGGCGTATGTTAGGTTTTTGGATAATGATCAACTCAGAGAAGAAATGCTTTTTGCCCGGAGCCTTGTGACAGATACTAAAGGTGAAACAATTTTCAAAGAAGTAGTGACCTATTTCAAAGAAAATGATATTCCACTTGGAAATATCATGGCTTGTGCAACTGATGGCGCCGCTGCTATGGTAGGTAGATATAGGGGATTTATTGCACATTTAAAAGAGGCTGTACCTAAAGTTTTTTGCATACACTGTGTTGTCCACCGTCAACATCTGATTGCAAAAAATTTAGGAGGACGTCTGAAAGATGCACTTGATAGTGTAATTAAGGCAGTCAACCTTATCAAGTCAAATCCACTTCAAGGGCGTCTTTTCCGACAACTCTGTGCTAGCAATGAAGAAGGGTTCGAGCGCCTACTTTTGCATACAGAGGTGCGATGGCTTTCTAAGGGTAATTGTCTGCGTCGCTTCGTTGCACTTTGGGATAGTGTTGCATTATTTCTGGATGGTAAGCAGCTTGGAGTCAAATCATTGCTGCCAAATGTGACATATTCTACCTTTCAGATATATTTGAAAAGCTAAATGTCTTGAACAAACAGCTACAAGGTAAAAATACAAATATTTTAACTTGCAAAGAGGCTATTTGTGCATTTCTGGGAAAAATTAAGCTGTTCAGGACAAATATCGGGCGAAAGGAGTTGATACAGTTTCCAACCCTCCGCACTATTGAGAGTGAGCTGAAAGATGATGATATTTTAGTATACATTGATCATTTGGAGAAATTGCACAGTGATATGGAAGTTAGGTTCACAGATCTTCTAGAAATGGACATTCCAGGTTGGGTGGTAGACCCATTTGGGATTAATGCAGCTGATGTTGATATCAGATTACAAGAAAGCCTCATTGAGTTACAGAGTAATCAAATCTCTCAGGCTAAATTTAAGCATGGGCTCAGTAACTTATGGACAAGTAGTGAAATTGCTATGAAATACCCATTGCTTTGGGACGAAGTAAAATTGTATTTCATTGCCTTTCCTACTTCTTATCTGGTTGAGTCCGGTTTTAGTAAAGTGTCACACCTACTATCAAAAGCTCGCAACCGCTTAGAAATAGTAAGTAGAGGTGATCTTCGTTTGTCTCTGACAACCATAGACCCTGATATTGAAAAACTTGCGAAACTGCATGAGTCACAAGGATCGCATTGAATAAATAAGAAGTTAATGATATATTTATTTGATTTTGCTAAAGGATTTTATTTTTTTGTAGGAAAAAATATTTATTTTAAAAGGTTATTAAATTTTTGTTAGCCACTCTTTAGTTTTTGTTATGTTTATAGTCCTATGTGACAAATAATATTGTACCTGAATACAAATAGTTGTTTTAATATCCTTTATATATATTTGTTTTTGTAAAATAGAGTTAATCTGCATATTACCTACTGAAAATAATGCTTATGGGGGCCACAGGAAAAAATAAGGTTCCTAAGGGGGCCATAAGCCAAAACCGGTTGGGAACCACTGCTGTAGACTATAGAGAACGACTAATTCGGCAAATATCCCAAATCATGGCATGATACCTAAGTTATTTTGACGCAGGTCTAAATTATTTGCTCAAATGCAATTATTGATATATATTAAGTAATTGTTGGGAATTGTTGTCAATATTGTTGTTTGTGATATATATCCTACGTGAAGAATCTAATGACCAAATTCCTCAGTGAACCTCTCACGCGCTCGCATTTCGAGGAAGTCACGGTCGTCTCATTAATAGATAGTTTATCCATTGTTTTAAGTGGTAACCTATTAAACGAACTATGTTAAACCTATTTCATCTTATAAAGTCATTAGTCTAAAGCAAGACTGGTGGGCCGTGAATCAGAGAAATTTGCATTTGATTTGTTCATCGTAATTATTACGTAATATAGTATACTGTATATAGTAGTATATAAGAGTTTATTGGTAGCATATCATATGACAATTCCCATAAACATGTGATAACCTCGATGTTGCCAGTTTTTATTTTTTCCTGAAACTATTACCTTCTCATAGTTTGTTTCAACAATGCATATATTATCTCCACGAGCGTAGACATTGCAAGAAAAGATTCTAACTAAGGATAAGTAAAGTTCTTTCATGGTCACAATATATACTTTTATAGATGTCAAACATAAAAATATAATAAAATTCTATATTAACATAAATATATATTCGACACACATTTACGTCATGGCTTTAACATCAGTATTTCGTATAGCTCCCTCCAGCATCAATAATTTCTTGCAATCGTTGCGGCATAGAAGAGGCCAGATTGTAGGGAATGTTTGGTGTTCGGCGTAAGCTCTCCCAACTATTCCTCGTGTGAGCTAAAAGTGCTTCAAATGTTCTTTCATTGTGTTGCTCCCATTCGTTAATCATTATTGCCCAAAGGTTTTCAATCAGATTCAAATCAGGAGAACGTGGTGGCAGAATTAGATTAATAATCTCTGGGTGATCTTCGTACCACGCTCTCACAACGTTACTCCTATGAATGGGACTGTTATCTTCCATTAAGTAAAATAGTTCCGGTGCTGGAACCAGATACGCACGAACACTGGGTAGCAGCACCTCTTCCAGTATCCGGCAATATTGCTGTCCAGTAAAGTGTCCATCTAGTTGAGTCACTTCTCCGACACCATAGCCAGACATCCAGCCCCACACACCGAGATTGATGTGACCACTACGTTTGCTCGGGAAAACATTTCCTTCTTCATAGCGTTTTCCGCGCTGCCTCCAACAATGCAGGGAACCATGACTATCTGTTGAATTTTTTTCATCAGAGTACACAACTTTTCTCCAGAATTCTTCCTCCTGCGGCAAGTATTGCAAGGCAAATCCCATCCGCGCCTCTTCATGCTCAATCGTCAATGCAGGTTTTATAGCTGGACGGCGAGAAAAATACCCTGCCTCGTGAAGTCTGTTGTTCACTGTATTTGCGCTACAACGAAGGTTCAGGTGTCTGTAAATATGCGTCGCTGGAACAAACGGATGCTCTCTGGCATGATTAACAATCGCAGCATCTTCCTCTTGAGATGTTGAACGCGGAGGACCAGTGCTTCGATGAACGTCTAGTCGTCTTGATATTTCTCTTATTGGCACACCATATTCATGCAATGTCACCATTGCTCCCCGCATTGCCTGGGTCGTCTCCTGGTGCACAGACGGCCTTTCCATCTTTGTGTAAATGGCTTATGTGAAGCGTGCTGGGACGATAAAGGAAATGAGGATACCATGCACCCCTTCTGAAATTGATTTCGGTTGTGAAGGGTAAAAACCCTTCGAATGGTAATAATAATCAACCAATTTCTTATTTTGTTGAACATATGCATAAAAAATTCGTCTTAAAAGCCAAGGATCCAAAGATTGTCAGCAATACTTTATATCCCAACTGAATATAGTCAGCCATCAACAGTATAATCATATTTTATTTCCATAACTACTCATGACTACTCTGTCATAGTAAATAACCTTATTATGACTTAGGTAGTAGTGGTAATTCTGAGTGGCGGCCTCTAGCCACATACGTTAAACATATCAGTGCGTCTAAGACCAGACTCTTCTGTTTCTGTCAATTCATTGTTAGTTTAAGGTATTTTGCTCTTTGTCTTTCTAGGTCTAGGGCACTAAAATAAATATTTGAGTTTGTGTTTAGCATTTCCTCCTCCCTTCGTAATTCCCCACACAACCTCGTTTCCTTCGACATACCAACGCTTACCTCCATCCTCATTCCACTTCCTTCATTAAACCTATTATCGCTTTTACTGTCCCTTCCTTCCATCCTTCAATGCCAGCGTTCTTAAACCTAGCACATAAATTATATAATATGGAATCTAACACCTTAGATCTCTACGCATTCATGTTACTTGAAGACGCCTGTGTCTTAGGGGAATCTAAGTGTTGAGAGTGGGCTTGAGGGGTAGTCTATAGATTATTACAGATGACCTTGAACGCTCCAACTATTTAAAAATGATTATTTATTACGCACATCATATGGCATAATACACACATGAATTTAAGTATCTCTTACACATAGGAATGGAATTGAATCCTACCAGAGTTAAAAAGTCGCAAAATATGATAGATTAGTTTGTATTAAGAGGTCACTAAGAGAAAAGGATTTGGAGTAGAGCGGAAGGCAGAGAGTATATTTTCTCGAGTTTCGGTTATTATTAACGTTATATGGATACATTGCCGATGTCCCTGCTGAAGACCTCTGATGGGATGAGGTGTGATCAGAGAGAGAGAGAGAGAGAACGCTTTTAAATCACACCTTTTAAATGGTTTGTGGGTAAGGGCTTCACGTATGTTATTTTAGTCCAGGGTAGTTTATGTGGAGGTGTTAACGTAACTTGCACTTCGGACTGTTAATTGTAAGACAACTACCATAGCTGCGACTGAGACACGTTATCCCCTGCATACTCTATATATATCTATATAGAGTATGTCTCTATATATAAATAGATAGAGTGATCAACACAATGATAATGTGGACGTCATTGATGGGGTTAGAGCAATTATGTGCACCAATCCGAACACACCTCCGCTGCCATAAGGCCCGCCCATTTTATACCTAACAGACTAGCTTGGGACGAGACAGAGGCGCGAGACTTCTTGTAAGCACTGTACCTGGCTATGTGCGATGGAGATCACAAGAAAGCAACCCGCCTCTCCACTCCTTCATCAGGCCAGTCTCAAAAGTGGGGCTACCAACTTCACCTTCTTGTGAAGAGAGACCGACGCACGGAACTTCTATCAAGTTTACCAGGTATATATATATATATATATATATATATATATATATATATATATATAATATATAATATATATATATGCGCCTCGGTGGTGTGGTGATTAGCGTCGCTGACTACAAATCTATCGGCCCCAGGATCAAGACCCGGTGACGGCAGCCGGTGTGCAGCAAAACCCAGCTGTTCATCCTTCCACACAATAAAGAAAGTGGTTGCTAGATAAATGAGTACCCTAGGTGGCCTAGTGGTTAAGACGCTGCGTTGCTGGTGGGGCGTGGTTCGGATTCTACGTTAAATTGTAGTCTAAGGTAGCGTGAAAAGCTTGACCTTCGTCAGAATGGACAATTCGGGCGGAAGCTAACCAAAGGTTTTTACTGTGTATATATATATATATATATATATATATATATATATATATATATATAATGTTACTAAAGTATTTAATAGCAAAATAACAATGTAAAATGTACTAAGGTTGGTACAGTATGTGAGCTGTACGCAGTGTACGGTGAGACGAACAATTTGAATCACAAACACTGGGCTATCCCATTGCGTTTCATGTAACTACGCAATAAGTTACAAAAATATTCACCAAAAAACAAAATTTAAAGTTTTCCCCAATTATTTTTTTAATTAAAAATTTATAGAAACTTTATTAACGTTATTTATTTAGATTTTAATTTTAGAAATTTGCATTTAAGCGTTTTCGACTTTATTCGTTATATATTTGAGTGAGTTTTAAAAATTAGTTTAATTTACTGAGTAAAAATAAGAGAAAGACTGATATATATATATATATAGTATATAATATCCCTGTTGAGAGAAGCAGGAAGCCCCCTGATTAAATCTTACAATTATCATACTAAGATTATTCCTGGGTGGAATGATTTTCTTATCCGCCTGAAGAGGGAATCGAAAGACGCCTATGCTTTGTGGTGCTTTCATGGTAGACCCAGATTAGGACCAGTATACATGAATATGTGTAGAAGTAGTGGTCAGTATAAGGCGGCCATAAGGCGATGTAAACAGGAAGAAGAGTCTACTCGAGCATCAAAAGCCTGCGAAGCTCGCATAAATAACGATAATAACAAATTTTGGAAATTTGTTAAGAATCAAACGGGTGTCAAAAATGCCCTCCTTCCGACAGTCGATGGGGTGTCGGGGAGGATGAAATTGCAAAACTGTGGAAGAACTACTACTTAAACACTTAACAGTGTGTGAGTAGGGATAATATTAGGATAGATTGCAGCGAAACACCTGTGGGAGGGACAAGAGAAAATACTTTGATATCAGTCCTGAAGTAAAGAGGTTAATTAAAGAGTTAAAGACTGGTTCTGCAACAGGGGTAGATGACCTATCGAATGGGCACTTAAAATATGCTAATGACGTGATATGTCTGCATATATCATTGCTCTTATCAGCAATGCTTGCTCATAGTTATATCCCTGCAGAGTTCATGAGGGTATATATCTTTCCCCTGGTCAATAATAAGTATGGAGACATTCTGTCCAGCACTAATTACAGGCTTATTGCTGTCGCTTCCTGCTTCTCGAAAGTACTAGAAAAACTCTTGTTATTCCGATTAAATGCCTACCTATGGACATCTAATCAGTTTAGATTTAAAAGGTCCCACTCAACTGACCTGTGTATCTATGTCCTTAACCCTTTCATACCCAAATTAAGTCGAAAAGTAAAAAAAAAAATTGGGATATAAACATCGTTTAATTGGACCCAAAATAACTGAAAAATATATTTTACAAAGTTTTATTGTTCATAATTAATAAAATACGAAATGTGTTAAATTTCACACATTGGGAACTGGAAGGTCTAAAATTGCTTCCAAAGTTAACGATGAAAATTTCACACACTGGGCATTAAAGGGTTAAGGAAATAATATCTAAATAAACTGAGTAATTCAGCTATTTATAGCTGTTTCCTAGATATAAGTAAGGCATATGATAGAGTGAACCAAAATATTTTGTTTAAGAAACTAGAAGACAGGGAAGTTCCCATGTACATACTAAATTTATTGAAATTTTGGTATTCCCACCAGTCTTTTACAGTTAGGTGGGCAATGTACTATCCGAATGTTTTGGCTCCTCTTGCGGGGTGAGACAAGGGTCCTTGCTTTCCCCTATGCTGTTTAATGTGTATATTGACGGATTAATAGCTTTACTTAATGAGGCAACAGTGGGATGTTGTATATATAACACAAGGATAAATAACTTAGTTTATGCCGATGATATGGTGTTAAAGGTCTGGATCGGCTACTAAAAGTCTGCGAAGTGTATTCGCAGAAATATGATATTCGTTTTAATGTTACAAAAACTAAGGTTATGGTTATCCTAAGGTTGTCCTAAAAGCTGTAATCAGCCAGCCGATATTAGGTTTAAAATAAGAGGTGAAGTAATTGAGGTAGTACAAGAGTTTAAGTATTTGGGTCAAACTATCACCAGCTACTTGAGTGATGCCTCGGATATAAGAAAACAATCTCGAAGCCTTTGCGCTAAAGCGAATATGACTATAAAGAACTTCCGGTTCTGTACAAGTGAAGCTCAAGACACTCTCTCTCGTACTTTTTGCAGTAATATATATGGACAGCAACTCTGGGTGAATTATAAAAAAGGTTCTGGCAGAACCCTAAATTTGTCGTACAAAAGGTCTTTCAGACTGCTACATAAATTACCCCCGAGATGCTCAGCATCGCAAATGTTTGTTACTCGCAATGTCCTGAGCTTCCCGGATGTAACAAGACGTACTCAATACAGTCTAATGCAAAGAATTAAAAAATCAACCAACCCGATTATCCAAGCTAATCATGAGTCCTGCTGTTTGTAGTCTAAGCTATGGAATTCATGGCTCCACTTAACTACGACATTACTGTATTATTTCTAGTTAATTGTGTGTATTTCTATCCTTAGTATGTGAACTGTCATTGTATTATTAATATTTGTCATATGGACTATAGTCTGACAATAAACCTTTTCATTTTCATATATATATATCAGGGCCTATTAGAGGGGGGGGGGCTAGGAGGGCCATTTGGCCTGGGCCTCAAGCTTAAGGAGGGCCTCAAATTTAAAAACTTTCAGGTTTGAATATAATGTTTTGCAGTGAAAGTAATAAGTGGGTTTAGCTATGGGCCTCAAAAGCTGGAAGTGGCCCGGGCCTCTCTGGACCTCTGAGAGGGCCTGATATATATATATATATATATATATATATATATATATATATATATATCCTGGTGCCACTGATTGGGAGGTCCTTTGGCAGTACTTCTCTGATTTTCCATGGAATGATTACTGCTTCCATGGCCGGGGCTTCTCCGAGTGTGCTGAGAGCATCACGGAGGTGATTCTCTCGGGCATGGAGGCGTACATTCCATATTTTATTCCTACTACTAATACAAAAAACCTTGGTTTAACTTTACATGTTCTAATGCTATTCACAACAGAGAGGAGGCTTTCAGAAGGTATCGTCGCCATCCAACTCCTGACTCTCACTCAGCTTATATTCTGCCCGGAATCGTGCAAAATCTGTTCTTTGACTCGCCAAAAATTCCTTCATTCGACAACAAAAATGTGAAAATCTATCCAATTCTAATTTTTCTCGCTCTTTCTGGCATTTAGCTAAGAACCTCTCCAACAACTTTACTTCCTCTTCTTTCCCTCCTCTTTCCCATACCGACTGCTCAGATGCCATGTCTTCTCCTGAAAAAGTTGAACTCTTCGGTCAAACTTTCGCCTCCAACTCAACTCTGGACGATTCCGGTGCTGTTCCTGCATCTCCTCCTCCATCTGACTTTATTATGTCTGAAATTAGAATCTTTTCCAAAGATGTTCTTTCTGCCCTATCTGGGCTCAGCTCTAGGAAGGCGTACGGTCCTGATGGTGTTCCTCCTGTTGTTCTTAAGAACTGTGCTTCTGTGCTGATACCCTACCTAGGCAAACTCTTTCGTCTTTGTCTTTCATCTGGTACTTTTCCTTCCTGCTGGAAGTTCGCTTTTATTCAGCCTGTTCCAAAGCAAGGTGACCGTTCTCAACCCTCCAACTATAGTCCAATTGCTTTGATTTCTTGTCTTTCTAAAGTTTTTCAATCTATCCTTAATATGAAGATTCTTAAACACCTCTCTTCTCACAATCTTCTTTCAGAGCGTCAGTTTGGGTTCCGCAAGGGACGTTCTACTGGCGATCTTCTTGCATATCTCTTTGACTCTTGGTCATCCTCCTTTCGGGGTTTTGGTGAAACTTTTGGTATTGCGCTAGACATATCAAAAGCTCTTAATAGAATCTGGTACAAATCTTTAATTTCCAAACTACCCTCCTTCGGTTTTTATCCTTCTATCTGTGTCTTCCTCTCTAATTTCTTTTCTGGCCGATCTGTAGCTGCAGTTGTAGATGGCCAGTGTTCTTCTCGTAAAGCTATTAACAGTGGTGTTCCTCAGGGTACTGTCCTGTCACCCACTCTTTTTCTTTCATTTATCAATGATCTATTATTACTTCCTGTCCTATCCACTCCTATGCCGATGATTCCACTCTTCACTTCTTCATCCGCTTCGCAAACCGTCCCTCTCAACAGTCACTCCATGATTCGCGTAGGACGGCTATGGTCCACCTGACCTCTGATCTTTCTGCCATCTCTGGTTGGGGCAGGGGAAACGGTGTGGCTTTCAATGCCTCAAAAATTCAGTTCCTCCATCTGTCTACTCCTCACAATCTTCCACACGACTATCTCCTTACCTTCAACAATACACAACTAAAGTTTTCCTCTTCTCTTAACATTCTTGGCGTTTCCTTCTCTAATGATCTTTCCTGGAAAGATCACGTATACTCTCTATCCAAAACAGCTTCTAAGAGGTTAGGTGTGCTGTACCACCTCCGCAGTTACTTCACCCCCCATTCAGTTACTGTCTCTGTATAGGGGTCTTATCCGGCCGTGTATGGAGTACGTTTCTATGTGTGTGTGGTGGCTCAACCCACACAGCCGTACTTGACCAAGTGAAATCAAAGGCTTTTCGTCTCATCAATTTTCCGCCTCTTACTGACTCTCTTCAATCCTTCTCTCTTCGCCGCAATGTTGCCTCACTTTCTCTTTGCTTTCGCTATTATAACGGGTACTGTTCTTCTGAACTCTCTAACTACATACCTTCTCCTTTAAAGAGAGCATACAGTACCAGACTTTCTACACACTCATTCCTTTTCTGTCCAACTCTCTAACGCAAAGGTTAATTAGTATTTTCAATCTTTCATCTACTGAACCGGTGAACTCTGGAACAATCTTCCCGAATTCATCTTTCCTTCTGTGTATGACCTCCAATTTTTCGAGCGCAGTGTCCAGGCATCTCGAAAACCCTGGACCATGATTTTGGCTCTCTTCTTCTATTGGGGGGATGGGTGGCTATTTTGCGACCATTCGACCTTCCTGCACAAAAAAAAAAAAAAAAAAAAAAAATGTAGATAAGGTGAAGCAACAAGCTTGACCTTCGTCAGAATGAACAATTCGGGCGGAAGCGAAACCAAGGTTAACCAAAGTTTTATATATATATATGTATATAAAATCAATAAAATCCACTTTTTTCATAAGCTATACAAACGCATACGGAAAGTAGAACAAATGACAGACGTATTTGTAGAGAGTTTACGGTTTGTTGTTTCTGGCCTTCGCATTTTCCGTTTTACTGAGCTCACAATGAAAGGAAATTAACACGTTAAAGTTAGTCTTATATTTAATCAGTCACTGTATTTATTGTACTATAAAGATTTAAGGGAATAGGAAAATATGGTCGAAACTAGTTATTTAAGGATATATTACGTATGGAGATTACTTCTCATTCATTCCCATTCCTATTCCAATTCCCATTTTCGTGTTCCGCTAGTGATGATGTATGATATAAAGTGAGGAAAATCTACATTTGCGAACGGAGTTTCTTGATTTGAAAAACAATGTTACTTCCATTCGCGGTAAAGGCGCCAAATGAGAATGGCTAATATTTACTAACTTAATCTAATCTACCATTAGCAGGGGCGGATCCAGGAATTTAAGCAGAGGGGGGTCCAGTCTTGGTGGGGCTCGTTACTGATATGTCCTTGGCCGAAGGCCGAGGACGCGCGAGCGAAACGAGCGCCAGGGGGGGTGCCCGAGGGGGGTGTCCCCCCCTCGGTAGGAAATTTTCATATTTGAAGATAGCTTTAGATGGATTTGAAGTATATTCCCGTTATCAAAATCCTGTTTGTTCACACACCCAGGCCAGGTCTGAAATGTCTCAGGATCGGACATAAACTTTTTTTCTTTATTCTTTTTAAGGAAATTAATTTTGTGGCAACCGGGATACATGTACCTTAAGCCATTTTAAGTCTTCAGGTCTTATTTTTCATATATAGGAGCAAACAAACGCAATCGAAAAATCGTTGGTCACCGTGAGCAGGGGGGGGGGTCCGGACCCCCTCGACCCCCCACTGGATCCGCGCCTGCATTAGCTTAACCTAACCTAACATTAGCCTAATCTAACCTATCCTAAACCAAAGTGAGAAAGCCTTGGATGAAAATGAAAATGGTATGAAATGGGTTGGTTGATGGGGTGTTTGACCTCCTTCGAAATATTTAAGGTAAAATGACGGAGGAGACGGACTACGGGTCGCTACATAATCTGGACGCGGAGGACGGTCCCCTATCCGACTACTACCAGCACCCATTGTCGCTTAACTGTCGCTTAACTGACGAGAAACGGTGTTATGACGTTGACTACGACGCGACGTAGCACGCATGAAGTGGGAATGGATCAATTTAATAATTGCCTCTCATTCTCATTCTTGAGCGCAGAATAAAATGTGATTGGCAATGAGTGGGGGTGGGGCACTTTTGCGGGCATTTGCCCTTGGCCCCTCTTTCCTGCAGGAAAAAAAAGAAATTGATGTGAGGATTATATTCTCTACCTGAAAATATATAACGTATAAAATGTGCGATAATAATTTGCAGTTATTGATAAGGTTTTTGAAAATTACACACACACACAGTGGTGGGCACCGTTAACCAAAAAGTTAACTTCGTTAACCGCTAATCCGTTAACCAAAAAGTTAACTTCGTTAACCGTTAATCCGTTAATTCGTTAAACATGTAACGGAAGTTACCGATAAACCGTTAACGTTAACTTTTATTATAAAAAAAATCAAAAACACAATATACATATAATTTAATTTTCCCTCTTCTTCTCGTTCTCCATTTTGTCCATGAGATGCATGTTGCCCTTCATGAAAATTAGCATATCAAAGTTTTCATCAGACAGGGATGATCTCTTGGCCCTCAGGATGTCCTTGCCCATAGAGAACAAACGCTCCACTGCAGCACTGGAGGGGATGGCTGTGTTGAACTTGATGAACAAGTCCACCAACACTTGCTCACCCAAGAAGGCAGCATCTGTCAGCAAGTCCTTGGAGTTGGTCTCCAGCCAGGTCTTGACCAAGTTCTGGGCCTTGCCCTTGAGTGACCTGTGGCTTCTGCTGCTCTCTTTTGTCTGGATGACAGCACTGAAGAAGTCATCCTCCTCCTCCTCCTCGTTGTTGCTGCCTCCACTGTTGCTGCCCACTTCGTTGGACTGCTGCTTCATGGCCTCCTCGACTGTACCCTCCATGCTTTTCCTCACCCTGGCGACCTGGTGTTGTCATACTTGTCCAACCAGATGAGGCGAAACCTGGGATGGAAGGCAGCAGCCAGCTGGCATTCGTCATCCTCCAGGAGGGGCCCAAACCTTTTGTCGATGCCTGCCAAAAGTGCGTCGACCAAGGCGCTGCAGTAGACGAGGCCCTTGGACTTCAAGTCCTTAAGCCTGAAGACATATTATAAATATACATGACTTACTTGACAACGATTATTTTTAAATATTCACTAGCACAAACATGTTGCGCAAGAGACAGACTGCAAATGAAACGAATGTAGTTATTTGTTGTAATTGTTACATATATATTATTGAAAGTGCCTTAAAATGCTCGTGATATTTCTTGAAAGAAGTTGAAACATTCAACTCAAATGGCAAATCTTTCCGCCTGATTTTACAGTCGACCATGTTTTGCTCAAACCAATGCCATAAATAACTACCATATTGGTAAGACACAAATTGTGGCGACGGAAACAAATATATCGCCTGATTTTGCACTGCGGAAATGGAAATTCGTTCATCACTATTAACAGTGGCGGATTAATTGCGCACCTGCTCAGCACTGAAAATAATAGAAACTTTTAAACGTTTATTTATGAATTTTTTGGGTTAACGGACTTGAGTTAACGGAAGTTAAATGTAACGGAAGTTAATTAGTCCGATAATGATTTTCAAAGTTAACTTAAAAGTTAATCGTTAACGAAAAGTTAACTTCGTTAATTAACGATTAACGGATTAACGGTTTGTGCCCAGCTTTGCACACACACACACACACACACACATGTTCTCTGAAACATAGTTATAATGTTAACATTAGTTTACTTGAGAGCATCAGTTTTACGCTGTCTCATTATACAGACCTCTTTCATTGTAACCCTCAAACAGGTGCGCTAATCTACTTCACAATCATGACTCACATCTGTAGATTTCAGTTTATTTGATGAAAAAATTGTTCGCGTAACACCCCATAAATTCTTGTAAATTATGCAATAAATTCATATCGCTTAACTTCGCTGACTGACAAGGAAGCGGTGTTACGACATTGGCCATGATGTAGCACGCATGAAATGGGGAATGGATCAATTTGAGTATTGCCTCTTTTGAGATCCCCACTCGCGGGTTTTTTATTTTTGGGTGTGGAATAAAAATGAGATCTTGAATCCGAATCGTAATGCACAGTACATAAAACAATAGGAGAGAGAGAGAGAGAGAGAGAGAGAGAGAGAGAGAGAGAGAGAGAGGAGTTTGATGTTCTAACGTTTGGGACAAACTCCCCTGCAATGACGACTATACAGTGCCCGCGAAAAGTATCCGATCACTCAAGAAAATACAATATTTTCCCTTGATATTCAGAGACACGTAATTCACTTTCTATTTGTTCTAGCGACATCTGGTAACTTTGAGGTTGCTCGCTGATATGAGAGCTATCCAACGCATTCTCAAATTAGTGTTCTGGTAGCCTTCGTTGCGGGTGGCTGTGTCTCAAATTTGTCAGATTTCACTGTTTGTGTAAATTTCTTGATATTTTTTTTTTTTTTACAGAAAGTGGTGTAAATAAAATTTATATATAATGTGTGCTAAAAAACAACTTAGAGTGATTGTCGAGGTGCTATTGTTGCTTTGCATGCATGTGGGAAATCACAGAGACAGATAGCTAAGGAATTAAACATATCCCAAAGTACCGTTAATTTATGGTTTCACGGGCTAAGAACAATGTGGCCTAACCACGCCAGTCCCTAAAAAACGATCTGGCAGACCGAGAAAAACAAATTCGAGAACAGACAAACTTATGAAACGTTTAGTATTGAAAAACCCAACAATAACTGCGAAAGAAATAAAATTTAATATGAATAATTTGTTATCTGGTGTTTCTGAACGAACTATCCAGGAGCGGCTCCAAAAAGAACTCGGATTACCATCTCGCCATGCTGCTAAGAAACCGTTCATTAATGAAAAAATGCGTAAAAAACGTGTCGCATTTTGTAAAAAATACATTCATTGGACTGTTGATGACTGGAAGAAGGTTTTATTTAGCGATGAGTCGACATTTTGACATTCAGAAGTTGGCCAAAAAAGGTTCGCCGGCCTATTGGCTCAAATAGGATGGACCCTAAATACACCCTAAAGACAATGAAACACCCTCCAAGTGTGATGGTTTGGGGTTGTTTTGGTTACTATGGGCGTGGAAACTTATATTTTCTTCCGAAGAACACAACTATGAATGATGCACGGTATTTAGCAATGCTACAGGATAAACTTCCAATGGCAATGGCAATCCAAAGGACAAAAACATACATGCATGATGGTGCACCATGTCACAGGGCCAAAATAGTGACAAAATGGATTACTGACAATAAATTTGATATTTTGGATTGGCCTGGTAATAGTCCAGATCTCATCCGATAGAAAATCTGTGGCTAATAATAAAAAATAAGGTTGAATGCCACGACACTGGCTCAGTCGAAAAATTACAAGAGGCCATCAAAAAGGTATGGTGCAAGGAAATATCAGTGGAAGTTTGTCAAAACTTGATTAAATCCATGCCAAAACGTCTAGAACAAGTCATCCAAACCAAAGGACAGATGACAAAATACTAATATAAGGTTAGTATACATTTAAACATTGTTTTTTATGTAAAAAATACAAATTTCAAGGGTGATCGGATACTTTTCGCGGGCACTGTACATAAAAAAAAAAAGGTTAACGTTGAATTGCTGTTAGACTCTGCGTTTGAGGAGAATCAACGAGGTGTGGAAGTAGGGAAGAAAAAGGATCCCTTTTTTTATTCCATATTTGGCATATTCACATTTATATGCAAAAGTCAAAGCCAGGGTAAACAAAACTCTAAGAAGGGAAAGAAGAGATCGGGAGATGTTACAGGAATGGTAACCTAGTTGGACTCGCTTTTTCAAATTAAAAATATTACGTTATTTGGATATTGTTTAATATTGGGAATTCAAGTTAAAAGCATTAGAATAAAGGCTGAAGGTGCCGATATTGAATGCCAAACCATTTTTAGCTTTTCTACTTCTTTTTGATAGGTGGGATTATTGGCAAAAAAGCCTCTTCAGCCAATCGTTTCTTTCTAAGGTACGGTAACTAAAACAGATTAATTCTTTCTTAGATTTTTTATAAAAAGATTTTGTATAAAAAAAATACGAATAAATTAACATAAATTTTATACATTAGTCTGTCAATTTAAATTTTTTTAAATTTAATTTTATCGCTTTTTTTGTATTGTTTACGTTTTGTTTCTTCCGATTTTTCTTTTCCTTCCGTTTTACTTCCTTCTTCCTTCCTTCCTACTTCCTACCTAACTTCCCTCCTCCTTCCTCCTCCTCTTCCTGTAGCTTGTTTTTGCTCTACTACCCCATTTTTCGGCTTCTTTTGATTTTCTTTACGATTTCACTTCGGGAGAATCGGAGTCTGAGACGAGCATTTTTATTTAATAGGAATTTATTATTGTCAAATAATAGGAATTTATTACACCGGTCCCGCAGTAAAGAAATAAAAGATGCCTTCGATTCTTCAGATAATCAAAGCTGTTTCTTAGGTTCCTTCTTGCTGCGCGCCGCGCCATCTCGATTCAGTCTGTGAATAAGTCGAGAGAAGAAAGTCGGTCGCGTATCGTAAAAAAACGAGGTTTACTATTAGGAGAAAATCTTTTTTTTTTTTTTTGCTTCCAAAGACAGTTTAAATAAAAGTTTCTAAATTTGTCGTTTGCATATATTGAAGAAACTTATGTAATAACAATAATTCAGATGTACGTTCGATTAATAGCAGTTATAGTGCAATAAATTTATAGAAATAACAGCTAGCTCCTCCAGTCTATATATATATTAATGAGAGAGAAAGAGAGAGAGAGAGAGAGAGAGAGAGAGAAGAGAGGAGAGAGAGAGAGAGAGAGAGAACTAAAACAAACGAACAGTTTCCTCATGAATTCTATAATCTTGGAAATGGAGAGCGACTAAGACCTAGGTTCGACAGAACAAACATTGTAATCCGATGGTGCCTGAATTCTAAATCCAGCTCAGTAATGGGACAAAGGAGAAGTGGAGAATAAATTACTTTCATTTCTCTGCTTTTAGAGTCATCCTCTTACCGAGTCAGAATGCAAATGGCATTTTGCCTTCTCATTTCTCTAAAATTATATAATTTCAGCTCCCTATCGTACCATACAGTGTAACAATACAAGTTTTATTTCTATATATATACACTGTACGTAATAAATTAACGAGAAATTAGAACATCCATCAGATGTTGGAAATGGCTGTTGTTGACATAGATGCACGATAGCCATTTCGAACATCTGATGTTAACTCGTTACTTCTTGTAGAATCCAACAGGAAACAATACGCAATGAGTTGTCATGATACTTTTAAGTGTGACATCCTGTAGTATGGAAAGAATTAACAGGAAAAGATTCAGGAGTATACGAGTGACGCGTAAACGGCTTTAAAATCCGTTTACAGGACGCACAAACCGGAGTCTTTGTGCTATTACCATATGCCATAAACTACACGTATAAACTATGTATCTGCTTAATCCTTAAACTCTACCCGGGGTAGTGCCCAGGATATTGCTAGCGTAACTTTTATAATGGGTAGGAATTAAGGGTTAAACCCCCATACAAATGAGGGTTAGTTACGTAATTCAGTAGTCATATAACTAAAAATACTCGTGTGTAAACCGAGATGAATTCTGAAGGTTAAAGGCTTGTTTTCAAATGTACAGTTTTGGAAGAAAGTTCGCAGAGGAAATAAAATATAGGATAAAAAGGATGAAAAGTTAAAATATATATATATATATTTATATATATATATATATATATATATATATATATATATAATATATATCATAGGCGTGCACACTGGGTACGCAAGGTACGCAGTGCGTACCAATTTTTTTTTAATAAATTTAAAAATTTCAATTTTTTTAAATAGTGATAAAATGCTATTATAAATACCAGTAAATTTTATAATTTATTCAGTATACTTAAGCAATACCAAGTAAAATTAAGTGAAACGTCTTTGTTTTTTCATGTGCTTTCTTACAAGGTACGCTTTGAGCATAGAATGTACTTACATAGGAATATGATCCTTAAGTGCTGGACGGGGCTTAACAAATACTGCCTTACTGTTGGCCGAAAAATGTCCTGGGATACGCTGGAGTGTTTCAGCGTAGTTTCAGAAAATGTGGAGTGGCTTTGATGATTGTGTGGCAAAGGCGAAATATCGCGTGCCATTGACTGCTGATGCAGAACCAAAACGAATAAGGCTAGCACAGACTGATCAGCCAGATTTGGAAATGAAAAGACTTCATTTAGAAATCATAGATATGGTTTGCGTGCAACTTGCTGCTCGGTTTGGAAATCTGTCACAGTTGAAATTTTTGGAACTTCTGAATCCCGATAATTTTCTAAAATTTAGCCAAACATTCCCTGATGAAATTCTTAAAACCTTTGCGGAGCTACACAGTGGCTCTTTTGATTTTATAAGACTGAAAAATGAACGAAGTGTCCTATACGCATCTGAAGAATTTCAAGGAAAATATCCCTGCCATATTGCAAAATTCTTGAGCCTGAACAACTTGAATGAAAGCATGCCTGAACTTCAAAAACTCATATTGCTAGTGCTAACCATTCCCTCTACAACTTCATCAGTAGAAAGATCATTTCCGGTTTTGAGGAGAATTAAAACGTATCTAAGAAGTACATGGGCGAAGAAAGGCTGTCATACTTAGCCCTTATGAGCATCGAAAATGAGCTATTAGTCCAAATGAAATCTGACCCATCATTCTACGATTCAGTAATAGATGAATATTCCACTAAGAATCGTAGGGTCGATCTGAAATATCGATAAAAATCGCGCTGTCGCATATAAATAGTTAAATATATACCGTACCCAGTGTCCACCCCATCATCCAGATTTGTAAGTACCGTTACTACCGTACCAAGGTCATAATTTTTATAGTTTATATCATCGTTATTTCTTGAAAATTCTGGCATAATAAAATTATATATATATATATATATATATATATATATATTGGCAGCAGCGTACCCGATTGCTAGCTTCACCGCACGCGCCTGAATATATATATATATATATATATATAGATATATATATATATATATATATCTATATATATATATATATATATATATATATTATACAGGGTGTCCGAGAATTATCTGTACAATTTTTGGCTGTTATTAAAAGTCAACCATGAAGTGTAGAAATTCCAGTTTTGTCCCATTTTACAGAGAAACGCATTAAGTTTTTTCTGATAAGTTTTGACAAGTTTTTCTTTTTCAGATATTCATACACACCCTCATCCTTAATGAATCCACAGGAGAAAGAACAGTGTGTTGAATGGTTTATCGAAACAAAATCAGATACACAAGTTCAACGAAGGTTTAGAACTAATTACAACAGAAACCCTCCATCAAGAGTAAATAACGAGCTTGGTATAAAAGGTTTAAGGAAACTGGGAGTGTAGAGCATAAGAAAGGAGCAGGGCGGCCTCGAACGTCTTTTGAAAATGTCGAGCGCATTCGAGAGGCTTTTGTTCGCAGTCCACGCAAGTCGACAAGAATTGCATCACGAGAGTTACAGATACCTCGTTCGACAGTGCATGATGTCTTGCGTAAACGTTTGAAGTTGCATCCTTACAAGTTGCAAATCTTGCAACAGATTACGCAAGAAGATAAGGTCTCCCGTAAGGAATTTGCAATGACTCTGCTTGACAGAGTCGACCAGGACAATGCGTTCTTGGCAAGAATCATGTTTTCGGACGAGGCAACTTTTCATGTTTCAGGCAAGGTAAACAAACAAAATGTGCGCATATGGGGGTCACAAAATCCACATTGCATAGAAGAGCACATCAGAGACAGTCCTAAAGTTAATGTGTGGTGTGGCCTGTTACATGATCGCGTGATTGGACCATTTTTCTTCGGTGAATCAACAGTGACCTCCAATACCTACCTGGACATGTTGCAACACTTTGTCTATCCGCAATTGGAAGCACTGCATCCACGCATCATTTTTCAGCAAGATGGCACACCGCCACATTGGGCCTTGATCGTCCGTAAGTCCCTGAATGAGACATTCCCAAACAGGTGGATTGGCCGTGGAGGTGCAATTCATTGGCCGGCTAGATCTCCCGACATCACACCCTGTGATTTCTTTCTTTGGGGATTCGTCAAAGATCTTGTGTACAATACGCGGGTGACAGACAGTGATGATTTAAAAGCAAGAATCACAGCTGCTATTGAGCGAATTGATGTGGATATGCTGCAGCGTACATGGCAACATTTGGAGTATCGATTGGATGTTTTGCGAATCACTGATGGTGCACATATCGAATGTTTGTAACAACGTTACTTTAATAAAGAAACTTTTGAAGATATAGATTCTAAATAATCTTGTTTAAGAATTTTACGTGTGTTATCAAGAATTTTATTAAAAGATGAAATTGTACAGATAATTTTCGGACACACTGGAATTTCTTAAAAACTTGTCAAAACTTGGTATCAGAAAAAACTTAATGAGATTCTCTGTAAAATGGGACAACACTGGAATTTCTACACTTCATGGTTAACTTTTAATAACAACCAAAAATTGTACAGATAATTCTAGGACACCCTGTACACACACACACACATATATATATATATATATATATATATATATATCGGGATGGGCAATGCATATATGCACATCCCACATTATGCAAAATGCATTACACAAGTGGATACTGCAAGTTTGATAAGAAATGCATGCTCCACCATCTTACGGTCTGCAACACTTATGAAAGATATGGGAGTTGTAAATACGAAAAAAAATGCCGATACCACCACCCTCAAAGGAACGCAACGAGGGAACAGAAAAAAACGAACATCAAAGAAGAGTGGCAATTTTTTAGACGCAGCCAACACATTTCAGCTGCTAAATACTCTCCAGCAATTACAAAACCAGCTGACAAATATAAATATAGAAATCCGAGAGCCGGACAGAAGGTACGAACAAAGGCACTTCATGCGTTATCGGGACAACAGGTACCGACAAAGATAAAAAGAGGTAAATTCTCGGAGGACCACAAGACAACGAAACCGGCACCGCCATTGGAAACAAATCGGAACCACCTGTATGCGAAAAAGAAAGAAAAAATAAAAATAATCCTAGCCAACATACAGGGCCTTAAATCAAACCATTCCACGAACAAAGTTGTATACCTGAAAGGACTCATGCAAGAAGCCGGAGCAGACTTTGGATGCCTCACGGAAACTCATCTAAAGGACTGCCAGGCGAACTGTGAAAATTGTGAGTCCTGTATTGACAAAAAAGAAATACAAATTGACAACTATAACATCCTCCGAGCCGACAGAACAGTGAGACGTAAAGGAGGATGTGCTATTTACACACGCGAAAGGCACATAGCAGAAATGGCTATAAGTACCTCAAACAACTACGTATAATGTGTAGCAGCAAAAATTGAAAAATTAAATATGGTACTAATTGTAATGTACAGACCCCCAAACACGCCAACCTCAAAATTTTCAGATTCCATTACAGAGGTAAGAAATTTCGTAAAAGATCTACACTCTCCAACCCCAAATATTTTTCTCTGTGGTGATTTTAATTTCCCATTCATGAAATATAAAAGGATATAAAAAAATATATGTATACACCAGGACAAGGGGGGCACACGAGAAGACCAGGAGCAGGTAAAAATGCTACTAGCTTTAGCTGATGAATTTATGTTAACGCAAGAAATAACAGAAAACACAAGAAAAAACAACTGCCTAGATTTGGTATTCACAAACAACAGTAATCTAATTGATAATGTAGAAATATCCCCAACTATGATATCAGACCACAACATCATTGAAATAACAACTAATATAAAGGCAAAAGGAAAGGAAAGAACACGCACAACAGAAAGAAGCAAATTCGAAATTTTTAATTTTCATTCCAAAGCTATAAACTGGGAAGATGTGACATCCAGCATGGAAGTAATAGATTGGAAAACCATTTTCGAGGCCAAGACAACGGAAGAGATGCTAATGACGTTAGAGGAGAAGACGTTAGAAATTGTGGAAAAACATGTCCCAAAGATACAAGAAAAAGGAAAGAGAAGCAGGTTTGAAAGACAAAAGAGGGCATTGTTCCGAAAGAGAAAAAGAGTGACTGCAAAATTAAGTAATTGTAAAGATAACATCAGAAAAATATTAAATGATAAACTACAAAGTATCGATGTCGTCATACAGGAACTACTCGAGAAGCATACAGAAAAAGAAAATGACGCTATAGAAGCGATAAAGGCTAACTCAAAGTACTTCTATAATTTTGCAAAAAGAAAGTCGAAAAACCATGCGACTATCGGACCTTTAAAAAATGAGAACAGTGATTTATCTGATGATCTAACAGAAGTATCTGAAATATTAAGAGCTCAGTATGAATCATCTTTCAGTATCCCAAAAACTGACAAATTGATATGCGATAGAAACGCGTTCTTTGAAGAAGAACCACAAGGGGAAAGTATAACGGATTTCGACTTTACGACGGATGATATTACACAAGCCATAGGGAAACTAAAAACACACTCAGCGGCAGGAACGGATAAATGGAATGCCACACTGATCAAAAACTGCAAGAATGCAATCGCTGAGCCCCTATACTAGATATGGAGACGATCATTAGACGCGGGAGAAATACCGGGCATCCTGAAGAGCGCGAACATAATCCCAATATATAAAGGAGGAGATCGATCCGAGGCCAAAAACTATAGGCCAGTATCGCTTACATCTCATCTCACTAAAATACTTGAAAGAATAGTTAGACAAAAAATCTGACTTTTTGGAAACTCAGAAAAAACTGAATGATAACCAACACGGGTTTCGGTCAGGCAGATCATGCCTATCACAACTAATGGAATACTACAACAACATTATTGATTCACTTGAAAGTAATGAAAACTATGATGTACTATACACAGACTTTGCTAAAGCGTTCGACAAGCATGACCACGGAATCATAATACATAAAATGAAATATATGGGAATAACAGGAAAAGTAGGGAAATGGATATATAATTTCCTTAGTGAGCGGAGGCAAGTCGTTATAGTACAAGGAGTATCTTCATCAGAATCAGAGGTCTTCAGCTCGGTACCACAAGGAATAGCTCCACTACTCTTCATAATCATGCTAACTGACATAGATGAGGACGTTACCAGAGACAGCACAGTAACATCCTTTGCGGATGACACAAAGATCAGTAGAAAAATAAGAAACCCAGAAGATATAGGATCTCTACAAACCGACATAAACAAAATCTACAAGTGGACGGAAGACAACAATATGAGGTTTAACACCGACAAATTTCAGCTATTACGGTACGGAAAAAAAGAAGACCCTAAAATCCATAGAATATTATACCCCAAATGGACAGGAAATTCAGAGAAATTCCAGAGCAAAGGATTTAGGGTTGTAATGACAGATGATGCGAAATTTGAAACACAAAATAAGATAGCAGTAAACAGAGCAAAGAGAATAACGGGTCAGATATTGAGAACCTTTAAACGAAGGGATAGGAATGTAATGATTCCTCTACTGAAAACCCTGATAATACCCAAATTGGAATACTGCTCGGTCCTAACATCCCCATATAAAAGAAAGACATTAGACAGCTGGAGGGGATCCAAAGAAGCTTCACAGCCAAGATCAATGGGTGCAAAGAACTAAATTACTGGGAAAGGTTACGAGAACTAGACCTATATTCACTGGAAAGGAGAAGAGATATATACACCATTATTTACACTTGGAAAATAATGGAGAAACTAGTCCCTAATCTTACTCTGAATCCCATAACCCCCCAAACAACGGTGGAAAGTAGAAGCGGTAGACTGTGTCGTATTCCCAAATTGAAGGCGAGACAGAGAACATCCTTAACCCTGAAAGAAAATAGTTTTGTAGTGAGAGGACCAAAACTGTTTAATCAGTTGCCCAAAGACCTAAGAAACACGAAGGAAGTTGCAGTGGAAATCTTCAAAAGAAGACTAGACGCGTGGCTCAGAACAATCCCCAATGAGCCGGGCGTACCTGGCTATGTGAGGTGGAGAGCGCAAGAATCCAACTCACTACTTCACCAGGCCAACTCGAGAGGAGGGGTGACAAGCTTGACCTTCGCGAAATGAGAAATCATCGCGCGGAACCTTTGTAAGGTTGTAAGGTAAGGTATATATATTATTGGCAGCAGCTATCCCATCGCTAGCTTCACCGCACGTGCCTGATATATAGTATATCAGCATCAATTAATAATTGGTTAGAAAAATAATCTAAATAATCCAAAAGATGAGTGCCGAATACAAAACGTTGCAGCTCTTTACGGTATAAAAATATGAACGTGGCAATTCTTTACAGTATAAAAGTATGAACGTTCCAGCTCTTTACCGTAAAAAAGTATGAATATTCCAGCTCTTTACAGTATAAAAGTATAAACGTTCCAGTTTTATATAGTGCAAAAACAAACATTCCAGCAGTTTACGGTATAAAGGGAAAACCACTCCAGTTCTTTACAGTGTAAAAGTATAAACATTTTTGCTCTTTACAGTACAAAAACCTAAAAATTCCAGTTCTAAACAGGAAAACCATAACACTCCATCCTTTTTTTTCACTATGAAAGCCGGACGAACAAAGTATGCAAATAAAAAGAACGTATGAATTTTGATGTAAAATGTTCAAAGAAAGATGCAAATGTTCTGGGAAAGATGCAAATTTCAGAACGTAAATTGTTTGTTGGAAAAAGTTGGTATACGAAAACCATTGGGTTAAAAACCATAATTTTAACTAACCATGTACAGTATAATATATATATATATATATATATTATATATATATATATATATACTATGAGCACTTCTAATCTTCATTAAAAAGTTATTGCAAACGTTGGCAACCTCCACAATGTAAAGGAGAGATACTTCTAAACAAAAAAATACGATACACATATTTTTATTTTTTCAAAACAAGACATTCATTTGTTACTTTCTTATTATATTCCTTCCCAAAAATTAATTATTGTTGGAAAAAAAATTTAATATTTTTGAATTTTTAACTGAAATATGTCGTATATTACTAAATTTTTGGTGGATCTGGAATGTATTAATTTAATTTATTTCACCATAAAGTTCCAACATTTTCTACTTCCGTACGTTGATTAAAATGATTTAATGCAGCATTCACACACACGTGTGTATATATATATATATGTATATGTATATATATATATATATATATATATATAATATATATATATATATGGTGTACAACTGTACATAAAGTCAGGATCTATTTTTGTGAAATAATTATTTTTTTCTATTTTTCTTTTCAGAAGCCCTTAGAATGAATACAGAAGAGCGTGTGGCAATAGTAATTTGGCGAATCGAGGGAAAGAAATACAATGACATCAGAGAGAAGTTTAGAAGGAAATTTCATAAGCCGGGGCCAATAGACAAGACAATACGAAAATTGGTGAACAAATTTAAACGAACGGGATCTGTAAATGATGAAGCAAGATCAGGACGACCGTGTATGTCAGATCTTACCGTGAATGCAGTACGCGGAATTATCACTGAGGAGCCACGTACGTCCGTTCGTGCTGCATCACACAGATTCGGCCTCCAGACGTCATCTGTGCACAAAATTCTGAAAGTTAATTTGCAGAAGAAAAGCTATCATTTGCAGGTTTTACATGATTTACATGAGGAAGATTTCCCTCGACGAAGTGCTGTGTGTGCTGATCTCGTAGAACAAATCTGGAGTGATAATTTAATGGACAACATTCTCTTTAGTGATGAAGCCACTTTCCATACGTGTGGAAAAGTAAATCACCATAACTGTCGAATTTGGGCAGATGAAAGACCGAATGATTTCGTCCAAAACTGGGAAAGAGACTCACCTAAAGTTAACGTCTGGATGGGTTTAACAAAATCTAAGGTTTATGGTCCTTTTTTCTTTGCTGAAGCTACAGTTACGGGGCTTATTTATCTGGACATGTTGCAGCAATTCCTTGAACCTCAGCTGATTGGGGATAGGATTGTTAGTACCGTCGTCTATCAACATGATGGTGCTCCTTGTCACTATGCCAAAATTGTTCAGGATTATCTAAATGAACGTTTTCCAAATCGCTGGATCGGACGCGGAAGCAACAGACCTTGGCCAGCGAGATCACCAGATTTAACCCCTTTAGATTTCTTTGCATGGGGCTTTATCAAATCGCACGTCTATCAGACGAAGATTACGAGTCTTGAAAACTTACGTACACGTATACGAACTGCTGCAGATAACATAACCCCGCAAGTGCTCCAGAATGTGTTTAGAAATGCTGCGGAACGATTTGAGCTGTGCAGGGATACTGATGGGCGTCACGTCGAATCCTACTCTTAAATTATTTAATAAATGTTACCACTTTATCATTTTATGATTGAATTCCATATAATTTCCAAGTGCTTCACAAAAATAGATCCTGACTTTATGTACACCCTGTATATGAACGTATAAAGTGAAAATAATATTGGAAATGCATTGAATAGAAATATTTTTTATATGGATGAATGAGTCATGGTTGTCAGAAATTGTAATTTATTAGAAAAAAATTCGTCTAAAAAATCAGACTGCATAAAATACTTTCATAAATTTTAATTCGTGATCGTGTGCGTTTGTAAAGGTGTACGTCAGTACATACGTACGTATAGAACGTTTCTCTCTCTCTCTCTCTCTGATAGACATTTACACGACATAGCTATGATAGATATTTACAACGTGTGTTGTAACAATTAATAAACGTATTCTTAAGCTAACCTATCATATACAGACAAGAGCACAATACTTCAAATTATTCCGTTGAAGTTTTTCAATATATATATATATATATATATATATATAATATATTATATATATATATAATATATATATATATAATATATATATATATATATACCGGGTGTCCGAGAATTATCTGTACAATTTTTGGCTGTTATTAAAAGTCAACCATGAAGTGTAGAAATTCCAGTGTCGTCCCATTTTACAGAGAAACTCTAAGTTTTTTCTGATAACAAGTTTTGACAAGTTTTTCTTTTTTGTACGCGGGTGACAGACATTGATGATTAAAAGCAAGAATCACAGCTGCTATTGAGCGAATTGATGTGGATATGCTGCAGCGTACATGGCAACATTTGGATTATCGATTGGATGTTTTGCGAATCACTGATGGTGCATATATCGAATGTTTGTAACAACGTTACTTTAATAAAAGAAACTTTTGAAAATAGAGATTCTAAATAATCTTGTTAAGAATTTTACGTGTGTTATCAAGAATTTTATTAAAAGATGAAATTGTACAGATAATTTTCGGACACACTGGAATTTCTAAAAAACTTGTCAAAACTTGGTATCAGAAAAAACTTAATGAGATTCTCTGTAAAATGGGACAACACTGGAATTTCTACACTTCATGGTTGACTTTTAATAACAGCCAAAAATTGTACAGATAATTCTCGGACACCCTGTATATATATATATATATATATATATATTATATATAATATATATATATATATATATATATATATATATATATATATTATATATAAAACCCCTCCCCTCCGTCTCTGGCTTTGGACGGTTCGAAGTTGACGGGGGTTCTGGTTAGGTGGCAGCAATGGATTTGTTACTCTGGAGCAGTTGGTATCGTATAGGGAATCGCAATAGTTTCTCTTACACTACTCTCCGATTTCTTTTTGTAGTGGATCGGAGGATTCTGTGGAGCTTACTAAATTCTCTGAAGGTTCTCAGATTCTTCTTGTAACGTATCGGGAAATTATTTTTCTCTATTTAAAACTAAGTTCTCTGAAGAGAGCAAGGCTCGAAGGAGAAGACAGAGATATTCTCTTACTGTAGTTTACTGCTTAAATGTTACAGGTAATGCTCAGCCTCTAAATTAGATCAGACAAATCAGAATGAACACTGGAAAAATTTTAGGCGTTTATATACTACATTTTTAATGACATCATTATTATTTAATGCTGACCGGTTTTGTTTTTTATTCTCAATAGGCTGAATTATTTTTCAAAATATTTAAAATTAAGGTTAATATTTTAGCTGTAGCAATGTCTAGACATAAGCAAAATATTTGAAGATGAAGCCATATTTTTATTTTAAACCGCATATTGACAGATCTGATGCCATCATGATCTGCCGAGTTAACTAAAAAAGGAAATTGAAATATGTATTTTATTATGAATTACAATTAAACATGCATATGAACAAAACTTAAATGCTTAATATTTAAATATAACGTTAAGCAAGTCGACTTCATCTTTTATAACGAAGAGAGAATGTATACAGAAAATGAACATTGCAGAATTTAACAAGATTACATGATTAAGCTAAATCTAAAAAAATGATTAAGTAATTTAAAAAGAAATAATTCCCCAATTATTAAGCAAAAAAAAAAGAAACATCAAAAATTTTATCCGAACTGTGTCAGAGTTATGCGAGTTTGGACGGGTGTCAGGAAATGATTGCCCCCCCCTGTAGAGCAAAAACTAGAAGAGATAGATAAAAACCGGCGAGACCACTTGAAAGAGCGTTAAAATCTGAATAAAAACAATTATATTCTATTCCTGTGATTTTAATTCTTACCATTTTTTTCCCCACAGAAACCATGGCATCATCTATTTTGAACGATTCAGAGAAAAAGCGAGTTCTTGACCGCATTCGAGCTGTCACATTTCGTGAAGCAAAGGAAGCTGGTGCAACTTTCATAACTCGACACTGGGTGGCTGAGAGATTGAAAAGATCAGAAGACTTTATCAAAAGGAATTGGAATAAGAATCCTGAAGATTGTGAAACAGAATTTCGAGGAGGAAGACCGGAGAAATTATCTCAAGAATCGAAAGACATTGTGCTTGCTGCATCACGGCGCCGAAAGAAGAGCTGCTCTGAGGTAGCGAAAGAGGTACTTATCCGTCGTGGTAAGATAGTCAATCGGCAACTTGTGCATCAATTTCGAGTTCGCCAAGGCTTAAGTGCTTGGCATGAAATAGCTAAGCCACGGAAGAGTGATCTTAATATTGAAGATCGGCTATGGTTTTGTGATTATCTTGAGGAATGGACGGAAGACGATTCCTTCACTTGGTTGTCAGCGATGAATTCTTCGTTTATGTCTCCAGAAAACCAAATTTTCAGAATGATCGGGTTTGGGCAACAACTCCTGATGAAGTCCCAGACGACCAGAAGTATCGAGAAATAGTAAAAAATCCAGCATGTGTGGGTGTTTTCATTATGTTCTCTATTCGGAAGCTCATCTGGGTTATCAAACCAAGAGGAACCAGTTGGGATGGGCCTTATTTTCGAAATGTAATTTTAGCCCAACATGTAATTCCGTTTTTGAAAGACCCCGAGTGTGTTTTGGATGTTGAACAGGCAACCTTTCTTCACGACAAAGCCCCCTGTATGAAAGCACTTGCGACTCAACAACTGCTTAAGGACAATAACATTGATTTTTTCGGAAATAATGAATGGCCTGGCAATTCTCCCGATCTTAATGTCTGTGAACATATCGGATCCATCATGAAGGATCGGGTGGAGTCCTTAATGCTGGAACAACCCATTCAGAATCGGTATTCAACAGAAATTATGACTGCAAAGATCAACGAAGTCCTTGAAGAAATGAGTCATGATACCGATCTCTTTGAGGCACTTCTGGGATCATACCCCCGTCGATTAATGGCCGTCAGAGCTGCAAATGGGGGCAACACCCGATATTAAAACAAGTGTTTTTTATTCAAAATTAAACGCTCTTTCGCGTGGTTTTGTCTGTTTTTTTCTATTCCTTTCAGTTTCTTCTGTACAGGGGGGGGGGCAATCATTTCCTGACACCCTTCAATATATTTTGTCCCACCTTTTTTTTCTTTCCGAGTTTCCTTTAAGTTCCAAAAATTTTGTACACAAGTAGTTACATACCTTTTTCACAAGTTTTTATTTTTCCACATAGTCTCCATCCTTTTCTACGGCTTTCCTCCACCTCGAAACAAGGGCCTTTATTCCTTACTGGTAAAAGCCGCTGGCTTCCACTGGAGCCACCTCTTAACCTCCTCAACAACCTCATCGTCACTCTGAAACTTTCCACGAATAGCATCCTTCATTGGCCCAAACAAATCTAAGTCTGAAGGTGCCAGATCCGGGCTGTATGGAGGGGGGGTAACACAGTGAAGCGCATTTTTGTGATGGCCTCGCTTGTTTGCAAACTGTTGTGTGGTGTTGCGTTATCGTGCAAAACAAGGACGTCTCCCAGTTTTCTCTCCGGTCGAACTCGCTTTATACGCCTCTGGAGTCTCTATAGGGTAGCAATATATGCCTCTGAGTTAATTGTTTGTCCTTTCTTCATAATGTCCACCAGAATCACCACTTTCATGTCCCAGAAGATGGTGGCCATAACCTTTCCTGCAGAGGGAACCATTTTGAACTTTTCTTGCGTGTGAGGAGTCTGCGTGATGCCACTCCATGGATTGGCGTTTTGTTTCAGGTTCAAAGTGGTGTGAAAGGAAGTCATCCCCTTCTGTCTTATATCGAACCAACGACTCAGAAGCAATTTCTTTTCTTTGTGCTTTGTGATCTTCAGTCAATTGGCGAGGAACAAACCGTGAACACACTTTTGAGTATCCCAGTTGCTGAATAATCGTATTCACACTTCCTTCACTAATTCCTAGCTCCACTGATAGCTCCTTGTATGTAACGTGCCGATTTGATCGAATGATGCTGTTAGCACGTTGCACAGTGTGAGATGTCACAGCCGATGCCGGGCGACCACTGCGTGCTTCATCATCGAAGCTGGCTCTCCCTCTCTCCGATGATCTCACACGTTTAGACCAGCGTCCAACTGTGTTTCGATTAACAACAGCATCTCCGTAAACGTTTTGTAGACGTTTGTGAATATTTCCAACTGTTTCCTTCTCTGCGGTTAAGAACTCGATAACAGCTCTGTTTACGATGCACATCACTGTCAGACGCCATTTTCGAAACTGCGTCAACATCGGTTTTATACAAGGGTGTTTAAAAACGGTTTTATACAAGGAGGAGAGGTTCAAACTGGAAAAATCCGATTATATGAAGTGCAGAAAGTTCAAACTTACGCCCAAAAGACATTTCAGCCCCATGGCCTATTATTTAGCTAAGAAAAAATACTGTCATCACCTAATGTCACTTGTTCGATGAAAGAATTCCTCACATCTTGATAAAAATTCTAGTCTCTGTGTACTAGGGTGTCCCGTTAAGCCCAAAGTTGGTCGGGTACAGCATTAACCGATATAATATCGTGAAGTGGGCTACTAAGAATGCCCAAACAAGTTTTTAAAGTCCTATCTAAAAAATTCATGCATCCCCAGGGGTTTACATTTTACACCCCCGATTCAGACCAAAAAATTGGCATTTTGACCTTTAAAAGACCCATTAAAGCTAGAAATTACATACACATTTTTTCCAATCTGTTAGTAGGAAGCCCCAAAACCACATCAAGGTCGATTGGAATCTCTCGAGTTTTTTTTTTTAGTTTTTTTTAGGTTTTTAATTTTTTTTTACTTTTTTGTATTTTTATTTTTCTTTTTAAATATTTTTTCATGAAAAATTGCATAAATCCCCTTTTTAATAAAAATTGCATTAATCCCCCTTTTAAACTAATAATTTACCTAGTAATTACGAAGATTCTTTTTCTTGATTTCTTTTAAATTTTTTCTATGAAGTTCTGTGGCTTGAATTTTAGTTTGAAGCTGAGCTTCATCTTTAACTGTAGGAGCCAGATCAGTTATAAGCTTAATAGCCCTTTCAGCACAATCATTGACAACCTTCAAATTATTCACAAACTCTTCCATTTCATTATAGTTTGGATCTGAGCACCATTCTCCCACTGGCTTTGACAACCAACAACTTTCTAAATTCATGATTTTAAAGATTTTTCCATGAATTAGGTCCTATTAAATCCACCAGATGTATATGTGGGTGTAGTTCTGGAACTTCTGGCTTTCCTATAATAATTTCATCTGGAACTTCAGTTCCTAATAAACGAGCTGCGATACTTGCTTTTGTATTCTCATCTAAAGTTTTACTAAAAAGAGATAAAACTACAAGTTCTTGACTTAAATACCACTTATGTCTTAATAATGCATCTACTGCAGCAATAGAAACTTCTGGATCTACTTCCTGCCAGACATTAACTAATTGCTTATAAAATCGCAGGTCATTGAGTGGTACTTCTGCAGCTAATGGGGTCTTTAGCCAATAAGGGCCATAAACTAAAGATGTAAACTTGACAAATCTTCCGAATGATTCTTTTACTTCTGGCTCATAGTTAAGCTGATCTCTAAATAAGACAAGTTTATTTGAATACAGCTGAGGTGCCATGAATCTAGCTCGATGGCATACTCCTGGTTTACGAAGATGTATCTTTGAAGGCCTGTGCCCCAACAATAAACAGTTTAATTCTAAATATTCTAAGTAATCATCTCTGAAATAATTTTTGTTCTCTATAAAGAATTATAAATTATATTTGCACTTTCTTTAATATCCATCAACAAAGGCTCAGTTATATTTATTTCTTTAGTTTCGGATAATGTTATTTTGGACTAGCTTTTCAAAAATTCTTCAAATATGGGATAATCGGGACCAGTGCCTTTTCCAAAGATGCATTGCCAAACAGATTTTACAATAAGTTCGCCAATGTGGTGACGGCATGCTAAATATAATAATGGTCTATTCAGATTTCTTTCTATATAAATGCAAGCTCCTTTGTTAATACCTGTATTTGAGGCCGTCGTGTCAAATGACATACCTCTCACCTTTCCTGTAACCTGCCAATCTGTAAGGAGCTTGAATGTGGCTTCAGACATTTGTTCACCAGTATCATTTTGAATAATAGGTATCCCCAAAATTTTATCAATATCAGGAGATCCAGTAGCAGCAACAGCAAGCCTTTCTAAGCCTAAAATCTGTTTTGAATCCCAATAGACAACAAGATGTTTTATATTGGTATTTCGAAATAATTCTTTGACTTCATTTTCAGTTTTTACCCTATTTTCTTGTGTTGCTGTATGAGTAGATGTTTTTGAAACTGCATAATCGTTTAGGTCTCTACCGCCGGCTCTAATTAAAGCAGAAATTATTAATGTAGCTGTTCTAACAGATACATTTACTCTGTCTATAGCACTGGCTACAATAGACTCTTTAAGTACATTTCTAGGTAGGTAAATAGGCTTTTGTTCTTTAGTTGTTTTTAGTCTTTTATTGAGGTAATCATAATCGTTACAACTATCTCCCTCACATTCTAATTCCTCTATTTTCACTTTAGATGGTTTGCTTATTCTCTCTTGTTCTTTCTGACGTAAACGTTCATTGGTTGTTAGTCTTTTTATTTTATTTTTTATTCTTTGCTCTGAAATCTTATCTCTTGAACCCAGTGTAACTTTATATCCCTCTCAGCATCTTTAATAACTCCAGATCTTCCTCAACTTCAGCTTTCCCTAGCTTTTCTGAAAGAACTTTTTCAGGAAATGGGTGAGCGACATCAATCAAATATTGTTTCAAGTTTTTCATAAAATTTGTTTACTGAACTTAAGTGCTCTTCAGTTTTTCTATATTTATGTTTTGTTGGAACATACCATTCCTGGTGCAACTTAAGAAGTTTTTTAACGGCATATTGTCTGCTACTAGTAGGTAAATTGTATTTATTCCAAAAGGAGAACACATGGTCTATTACCATGCCAGCTTCATGACTTACAAGTTTTCCTTTAACAAGGGACTGATTATAATGAGGATTGCAAGCTTTAATATGATGGAAATATTTGAGTACTTGCTTGTTGGTTGGAACAGCTGTAGTCGTTATGGAGGCTATAGGTTGACCTAAAAAGGGAATTTCTGTTTTGCTTCTAGTTAATAGTTTCCTTAGAGCCATTTTATCAATTTAAATAGGTATTATGGTACCTAGATTTAGAAATTCCTGGAAAAAGGTTAGATTAGTTAGTAAAATCGCTAAAAATATGAAATAAGGGGACTAAATTGGGCCCTGTGGTGCCCACATTTAGTATTGACATTTATAAAGCTAGTATACAGTACCAGAAATGCATATAGAGTGGTAAATGTGTTTTACTTTTAATTAAAATAGTATATTTTACTAGAAAATGCCAACTTTTTGGTCTGAATCGGGGATGTAAAATGTAAACCGCTGGGGATGCATGAATTTTAGATAGGACTTTAGAAACTTGTGTGGTCATTCTTAGTAACCCATTTCACGATATTATATCAGTTAATGCTGTACTCGACCAACTTTGGGTTTAACGGGACACCCTACTGTGTACTGTAGGCCTACATGTTGGAAGCTGCCACTAAATATTTTTTCTTGAACTTCGAATTTTTAACGCCAAATGTTTTTTTTGTGTTATTTTTTACAAAACTCTCTCAGTATATCTTCACGTTTCATGGACGAGTGGCCGCTCGTAACATACAAATCTTGTGGCATTGGTTCGAATCTCAACTAAGTAAGGTAAATTTATTTCTTATGTATTTAATCTTAAAATTAAGTTGCTGTTAGTATGTTGTTCCTGATATACATGTAATTACATTCTGTTAATAAAAATAACTGAAATGGTATTTGATTGATATTTCCTCCAATAGATGGCGCCACCCAATTCGATTAAATTATTTTCAAGGAATCATTTCCCCGAAAAGTATTTCATCAAGCATCGAAGTTTGATGAAAATACTGTCATCATCTGGGTGCACTTGTTCAATGAAAGAATTTCCCACATCTTGATAAAAATTCTAGTCTTAGAGTACGTGTTAAAAACTGCCGGTAAATATATTTTTTTTAAATTTGAATTTCTGAAGCCAAATGTTTTCTGTTACTCTTGTCCTGTTCTTTTTAAAGTTTATTATTATGCACATGAAAAGGATTTGTCTTTTTGCAGGACGCATTTTTCACACACACACACACACACATATATATATATATATATATATATATGTGTGTGTGTGTGTGTGTGTGTGCATTCTTGTCTACCTTACGAAAACGCGACGCTCTTTAGGATACACACAGAGCGCATGAGTTAGGTCAGGTTAGATTAGGTTAGGTTAATTAGATTATTGAAATTAGGTTATATGTCGTCATCCACAATTGAAAATGTAAAAATGAAGTTTCGAAAGGTATCCAAACGTTTGTGTGTGTGTGTGTGTGTGTGTGTGTGCAAATGGGCATAAGTGAGGTCGAGTATGTGATAATTCAGATGTAATGAGGTAATTTTTTGGGTACCTCACAATATTATAAACCCTATAAAAAAGGTTTAGAAGCATTTTTACTGTCTGATAAAAAGATACGTTGGTTCGAATTAGGTTATTAGGTTAGGTAAGATTAGGCTACATTAGTGAGTACCTAACTATTTAAATGACTTAACAGAAGCCATCCTTCGAGACCTCAATTGCGTCAAAACACTTAGCTTACGAGGAGTTAAATTAGGTCTGGTTGAGATTTTTTTTAGATAGATGAATTTAAAAACGTCGGTACCTCGCTAATGCGGAGATGCGGACACATATATGTGTGTGTGTGTGTGTGTGTGTGTGTGCAAAGTCATATTGGATAATTTTGGGAAAAGTTCTTGTGAAAATTATTCCATTACATTAACGTTAAGGCAAGAATTCTTGTCTGAAGTTAAATAAGGTTAATATTCACAATATTTCCGAATCATTTATTTTGTTTGCAGACTCACTCTGCCTTCTGGTGTGTGCTTGCATGCAATCATTTGCCAAGATGTCGTACATGGAATGACCAGACAAAGTAATCATAAAAATGGACTCACCACATGAACATTATCTTTTTCCCTCTTTTTTAATATCTTTATTGAGATTATTATAATTGATTTGTTATACCACTCTTCATATACAGCCAACACACACACACACACGTATATATGATGCAAACCCACATGAAAAAAAAAAACGAAAGAAAAATTTTTTTTTTCCTTTTCCTTGTAGGTTTGCATTATTCATTAATTTCACGTGTTTAATTGTGAAATTCATCCCATATAATTCAGTGGCGACTGGCGTATAGGAGCGATGGAGCGGTCGCTCCCCCTTGCTTGAAACGATAAATATTAATTTAACAGATAAAAAATATATTAATTTAACAGATAAAAAATATATTAATTGTAAGATATTAAAATAAATATTCTTGAAATATATTTTAAAAATTCATGTGGCATATCATGATTCATGAGGCATTTTGAGTAAGCCTTCATACAGTACATAATATTCTAAACTTATAGCATGGCTTCAAACAGCGTACCGCTGTTTGAATACAAAATAATATTGCAGCTGAATGGAGCGATAGATTTTTCGCTCAAGTAAATATAAATTATATTTTACTGTTGTAATGAAAATATAAGTACAATCGCGAATTTTTTTTTATAACAACTTTATTTTTACTAATAGTTACTTCAGTAATAATGATTTAAGCCATTATATGTATTTTATTGAAATTATTACTTATTTGTAATTAACTAGAATTGTACGTCTGGCATAGCCGCATATGTTAATACAAGTACTCTTGTGAGCGGCAGTTGGATTCGCGCTAGCCTATTGTGAGTCCGTGTTGTCGTACAAATTTATGGCTTCTTTTGATATATAAGTACCGTACGGAAGCACCATGTGATTGTTTATGTACTAGAATTCTAAAAATTATAAATTTTATGAAATCGCACCCCCATACATTTATACCACGAGTCGCCACTGCCATATATATATATATATATTATACACAAAGCTGGGCACAAACCGTTAATCCGTTAATCGTTAATTAACGAAGTTAACTTTTTCGTTAACGATTTAACTTTTAAGTTAACTTTGAAAATCATTATCGGACTAATTAACTTCCGTTACATTTAACTTCCGTTAACTCAAGTCCGTTAACCCAAAAAATGCTGCCCACACCTTCAACCTAGTGGCCAGCAAGGATGCAGATGCTGCACTGCAGAGTTCAGTGTTCAAGGGGCCCTACAGGGCTGCCATGGCCAAGGCACGCGCCCTCTGGAACCTGCAGGATCGCAGCACTGTGGCAGCAGACAGCATCTACGCTGAGGTGGGGAGGAGGCTGGTTGTCCCCAACACGACGAAGTGGAACTCCACCTATGACTCTGTGGTGGTCCTGAACACAATCCTGGAGACGAAGAGGCCTACTCTCCACAGAGTCATGACCCAGCTGAAGGTCAACAGCTTCAAAGACCAGGATGTCGACTTAATGAAAGAGTACAGGTAATATATTTATAAATTAATAATAAACTAGCGGGACTCGTGGAAATTCCACGATTTATTTTTTTTCTGGTTACAATTAAATGCAGGACCTTGATACAATAATAGCGTTGTTTACGTAAACGTTTAAGAATACAATTATTCCAACTATATTTATTTATTGCAATAAAGTTATATTTTCTTAACACCAGCCAGTAGATACGTTTTAGTTTTGCTCATTCAATTATCGTTATATTATTGAGTAAAATACAGCAGAATAATAATGCAGAATAATACAAATTTGAATTTCTACAATTTACTAATTCTCCATTGTTTTATTTCCAGATCATGTCACCTGTGGCCAAAGCACTCGACAAGATCCAGGGGGAGGAACAAGCCTACCTTGGGACTCTGCTGCCAACAGTTGCTGCGACAATCTTCAGGCTTAAGGACTTGAAGTCCAAGGGCCTCGTCTACTGCAGCGCCTTGGTCGACGCACTTTTGGCAGGCATCGACAAAAGGTTTGGGCCCCTCCTGGAGGATGACGAATGCCAGCTGGCTGCTGCCTTCCATCCCAGGTTTCGCCTCATCTGGTTGGACAAGTATGACAACACCAAGGTCGCCAGGGTGAGGAAAAGCAAGGAGGGTACAGTCGAGGAGGCCATGAAGCAGCAGTCCAACGAAGTGGGCAGCAACAACGAGGAGGAGGAGGATGACTTCTTCAGTGCTGTCATCCAGACAAAAGAGAGCAGCAGAAGCCACAGGTCACTCAAGGGCAAGGCCCATAACTTGGTCAAGACCTGGCTGGAGACCAACCAAGGACTTGCTGACAGATGCTGCCTTCTTGGGTGAGCAAGTGTTGGTGGACTTGTTCATCAAGTTCAACACAGCCATCCCCTCCAGTGCTGCAGTGGAGCGTTTGTTCTCTATGGGCAAGGACATTCTGAGGGCCAAGAGATCATCCCTGTCTGATGAAAACTTTGATATGCTAATTTTCATGAAGGGCAACATGCATTTCATGGACAAAATGGAGAACGAGAAGAAGAGGGAAAATTAAATTATATAATATTGTGTTTTTCATTTTTTTATAATAAAAGTTAACGTTAACGGTTTATCGGTAACTTCCGTTACATGTTTAACGGATTAACGGTTAACGAAGTTAACTTTTTGGTTAACGGATTAGCGGTTAACGAAGTTAACTTTTTGGTTAACGGTGCCCACCACTGTATATATATATATATATCAGTGGCGTGCGGTGATTTTCGTCAAGGGAAGCAATTCAAGCAAAAACAACAAAGATTATATAAAAAAAATAAAACTTTAAAATACTCGTATATAATAAAAACAAAACACATATAATCGTCTACTTACTTACTTATAGGTTAATTCTATTCTTCTTCTTTTTTATTAAATATATCTATTATTTCTTCGTAAAAGGCATCGGTTTTCATATCCTTAAGAAGCTTTTTCTCAATTGAGATTAAAGCTAAACTTGCAAGCCTTTCTTACCCTTGCGCATTTCTAGCGTAGTTACGTATTCGCTTTAAATGAGAGAATGACAGCAGACAGCACGTAAAGTTGCCAGATATTTCAAGAAAATTAACTATAAGATCTGGACAGCGATTTCTAAATTGCTTCCTTTTTGACATAGGGAAGGATAAAAAACGATAAAATATATTCTTTTCGCTTAACATGGCCATGGAATTTTTTAGTAGAAAAACTATATATGAAACTTGTTGTATTCAAAAATACTACATTATTAAACATTAAATGAGTTTTTAGAATGGAAAGAAACAATTTGTAACAGTAAAAAAAAGCGAAAGTCATTGGGAAAAAGGATGCATTTCGTCAATTGTTGTCCAACTCGAGATTTTTTGCGTCGGCTTTCTTAAAGTTTTTGCACGAACGGCAACCAATGTGTATATACTATGTATCCACCTGATTACCAATCAAATGCTATAAATAGTATAATAAAATGATTTTGTACAAATTACTAACACATATTGAACTGTTTAAACTTTAAAGTATAATACAGCATTTTCTTCTTTCTTTGAAAAGGGAAGCATTGCTTCCCTTGCTTCCATGGACCGCACGCCACTGATATATATATATATATATATATACAGGGTGGGCGGAAAGTAGCTCCCTATTTTGGATTGGTAAAAAAATACGTATATTATCCATTATTTCAGAAGAAATAATATGAAAAGGTAGGCATACATGGTAGGTTTTCTCTAAAATTCAATGTGGGCTCCAACTCTTTCCACCAGCTTCTGGAGCCGCCCAGGAATGGCGTCCACTGACTTTAGCAGGAACTCCGGCGGGATGGAGGACATGACTTCCCGAATTCGGTCCTCCAGTTCTTCCAATGTCCTCGGTTTGGTGCGGTAGACTTCTTCCTTTACCCACCCCCAAAGAAAGAAGTCGCACGGTGTCAAATCGGGGCTCCTGGCTGGCCATTGATGTGGACCACGACGACCATCCAACGCCCAGGGAAGTGGGCATCCAGCCACTCACGGACAACAAGAGCGAAGTGCGGAGGGGCGCCATCTTGCATAAATATCAGATCGTCGATGTTCTCCCATGTGCTGACAACCGGCCAGACCTCGTTTCGCAACATAGCAAGGTACCGCTCAGCACTTCGCTCTTGTTGTCCGTGAGTGGCTGGATGCCCACTTCCCTGGACGTTGGATGGGTCGTCGTGGTCCACATCAGTGGCCAGCCAGGAGCCCCGACTTGACACCGTGCGACTTCTTTCTTTGGGGGTGGGTAAAGGAAGAAGTCTACCGCACCAAACCGAGGACATTGGAAGAACTGGAGGACCGAATTCGGGAAGTCATGTCCTCCATCCCGCCGGAGTTCCTGCTAAAGTCAGTGGACGCCATTCCTGGGCGGCTCCAGAAGCTGGTGGAAAGAGTTGGAGCCCACATTGAATTTTAGAGAAAACCTACCATGTATGCCTACCTTTTCATATTATTTCTTCTGAAATAAATGTATAATATACGTATTTTTTTACCAATCCAAAATAGGGAGCTACTTTCCGCCCACCCTGTATATATATATGAGGTGTCGCGCGTCTTAAGGTACCTAAGCGCCAGCACAGGCGAAAACGTGTTTTTGAAGGATATCACTATTTTCACCCTTCCTCTATCGCGTGGTTTGGGTTATAATGACCTTACGACACTAGAAGTATGGTTGAAAACCTTATGAAGCGAACTACTTTTTTCACCTCTATCGCCAGCCAAAGTTCACCCAAAGTTCGGCATAATAAGAAAATCAAAAAATTAAAATATATATATATAAAATATAAAATATGAAAATCTATTCCAAAAACTCGTCAACATCTTCATTAGCATACTTCGAACTCTAATTTAGCCAAAAATTAACGTCTACCTCAATTAATAACAGAGATACTATTGAGAGAATATGCTGAACTTTGGAGGCGATTCTGACGAATTTTAATTTGGCGCTTAGGTTACCGTAAGACGCGGGACCCCTCATATATATATATATATATATATATATATATATATATATATATATATATATATATATATATATATATATATATATATATATATATAGGGTGGCGCAAAAGTCGCGCATCATAGGAATTTTCAGTATTGATTAAATATATTTTTTTTTTTAGGTAGGGGATGGCTTCGAAATTAGCAATAGACGAGAGGGTGAGCTTGGTTTTAATGTATGGAATACCAGGTAGAACAAATCGATGAATGGGTACAGCTCGCAGCAGCATTGCCAAGTAACAGGAGGTCAATGTACTTACGAGGCCTCCTTATGTAGTTCATCACCACTGAAAGCAATTGTGTTTCGTGTTAGCCAAATTCCAATAATATCCAAACCCATAGCCATTTTTGCACAAATTTTGTTAGTTTGTACTGCAGACACCTCTAGTTATTATCAATCCAGACGCATGATTTTAGGAGCAAGATGCACTGTAAGTTTGTGTTTCTCCCCGAGGCAACACCAATATATATATATATATATATATATATATATATAATATATATATATATATATAATCCCTATGAAGGAAAGTATATCAAAGGATCATGTGGAAAAGGTCCCTATTTTGCTGTTGATACCCTTCCCCCCTCCCCCCCTGCCAAATAAAAGGAAATAAAGAGCTTAAGTATTTAACACTAACTAGTTAATAGAGAGAGTTTTGTTCATGGGGGGGGGAAGATTCTTAAGAAGGGTTGGCGAAGCAAGATAGACAAGCGATTATTGGTGCCAAGTTTTATTTGCAGACTTCTCATCATGGCTTCCATATCACATCGCAGAGATTTTCAAAATGGTTAGATTTGTATGCAAATTTATCGTTCAAAATAAAAATAAAAATCGGGTATTATTTTTTTTTTCTCTTTTACGTATAGAAAGAAAAAGGGACTAAAATTTAAAAAAAAAAATATATATCCAAGTTTCCATAATAAGGTTCAGCACTTTGATTATTCAAATTTTGTGTATCAAGTTTACGAAAGTATTATTTCGATGGATTAATAGATAGAGATAGAGATAGAGATAGATAGAGAGAGAGAGAGAGAGAGAGAGAGAGAGAGAGATAGAGATAGAGAGAGAGATAGAGTACGCTAAATAGCACTATATATTCTCTATTTCTATACATCATCTACGGAAAGGAGGTTATATAGGAAAAAAGCTTTATATATATAGCGAAATTTATCGAGGTTATTGCATAATCAGGATATTTATATCGCTCTATCGTGAAATTTATTTTTAAAAAATTTCAAACTTTTATATCTTTTTAAAAATTTTTTAAACGATCACCGGAGATCAAATGATTTTTAGCCCGGGGGGGGGGGAATGATGAAGAGAATTAGATTTTTTCTTTCCGAGACGAGACAGTCACATAGAGAGAGAGAGAGAGTTTGGTCAAAATCAAGGGTTTCTTTCTTTACTTTTTGGAGCGGCATAGTTCGGAAGACATAGATCTGCTATTGAATATATGCAGTGGTGTAGTGCTGTGGGAACGCGTGGGAACGGCGTTCCCTTGCTTTTTTGGTAGACGGAACGGCGTTCCCTCACTATTTCAAATAAATCCGAACTTACAAATCTCTAACGTCATAAAATTTTAATTCCCACCCCTAGAAGAAATATGAGAAAGAATCATTAACTGTTTCATTTCTTTTAGCTTCGACTGAGGCAATGCTAGCCTATAAAGATCTGATGAAAGTCACCACGGCGTACCAGTTGTTAACTTTTTTTTAGTTAATCATTCCAGTTGTTAGCTATTTTTATTGATCGTACTGGATGTCGTATATCTAATGACACTGGAAATACTGCATCTTCAACCTTGGAATATATCCTAATGTCCAGTGCATATGACCTCAAAATATCCCTGAAATTGGTCAGATTTCAAAAGATTTCCGGGGGGCTTACAGTGCCCCCGGACCCCCAGCTGTATGGGCTCGCCGCGCTCGCCATTGTCCCCCCCGCATCTGAGTAACACTTTCAAAATGCGTTCCCTCACTTCTTTATTTAGCACAACACCACTGGATATATGGGAATAGACAGCAATGTATGGTTCTTGGTATTTTTGTAGTTGCTGCCCATGGAAACATCAAATTCCCAAGGTCCTCTTCAGGTCTCTGTTTTATGTATATGTATGAGAAAATTTTGACAGGTCTTTCAAAATTTAAGTCCAAATTTAGAGTCAAGATTACGTGGGGTCTTTTCCGCGTCCAACCGTTGGAAAACTAGTGATACAAAGGATTACTTGCATCTGTCTATCTACCAACGTATTTTATCTATCTATACATACACACGTACATACATATATATATATATATCTATACATCCATATATATATATATATATATATAATATATATATATTACACAGAAAAACTCCCCACCGGGCAGTTCGTTTCAGCTCCAATTCAAATTGAATGAAGTCACTAGTTGAATTTCACGTTGTTGATTTGAAATATTTTGGGTTTGTTTACAAAACTTAACGTTTGGGGTTTCGCGTGTATGGCGTGTACATAGAAATCGGAACCATTTTCACCACATAATGTCATAATTTCACCATTCAATGTCATTCCTCTTTCATTCCGCGGCCGAGAGTGGGAAAGCTGAGGGTGAGAATTTCAAAGAAGGCATTTTGAAATCGGTCTGTTCCCAATTCATGCCATTCTCATTCACATTGGTCCAAGTTAGGTTAGGTTAGGTTAGGTTAGGCTAGTATTAGGTTAGGTTAAATTAAGTTAGGAAATATTAACCATTCCCATTTCGCGCCTTTACTGCAAATATAAATGGAGTGGTTACTGTCCATTCAATGGCATTCCCATTCGTATTCGTGGTCCACGAGTGACAATGTACAAAAGTGAAAAAAATTCACATTTGAAAAAAGCGTTTCTTGATTTGGGAAACAATGTCGGCAAACGGCGCTGAATGAGAATGTTTAATATTTCCTAACCTAACTTATTTTAACCAATCAGAACCTAATTTATCGTATCCTAACCTAACCTAACCTAACCTAACCAATCGTAACCTAACCCGGACCAAAGTGGGAAAGGCCGTGGATAAAAATGAGAATGACATGAATTGAGAATGGACCGTTTTGAAAATGCCTCGTTTGAGATTCTCACTTTCAAATCTTGGGCGCGGAATCAAATGGGAATGTCGGTGAGCGAGAGTAAAACCCAATTACTCTCACTCACCGTGAAACAAAAGAGAAACAATTTAAAGCGTTCCGATGCGACCGCTATAGTTGTACAGGTAAATTGAAGATCTGTTCTTATTACATACATTATTTTATTATTTTCCAATGATGTCTATTAATTTGATTGGACAATACTCAACGGATTCTGGCTCTACTATAAACTACCCTGAATTTTTTTTAGTTTATTTATTCCTTCGTAAATTCTCAGAGATGCAACTCATAAACTTATTGAATTTAAACAAAAATATTTTTAGGATTTTAGACGAACAAAGTACTGTGTTCAAAATTATGAGGCTTATTTTTTTTTTAACTGAACTAAATAAATTATTCAAAATAAATTTGGTTTAGGTGCAACACATATAAGTTATAATGATTTAGAATGGGGCTCGACTTCATGTGGTAAAGTTTAAAATCATGAATTGAGTATGGTTAGTTTTTGAAACTACAGTATATATGTAAAAATGGCTATAGGTCCGTTGGGAAACTGCACTAACAGTAGTATATGTAAAAAACTAATATCACTTGAATGCAGTGGTTCTCAACTTTTCTGTTGAAAGCACCCAAATTCCCCTGTCCTTTCGCGGCACCCCGAGAATTTTCATATTCCACCGTTCAGCATACAGTTTCTCGCCCGCATTTCCTACCTACCCGGCAACACCCAGTAACTTCAACTGAGCCTGTATAGTTTCCAAATGGAGTAATAAAATGGTGACTATTTTGTTCATTTGTAATTCCATTCGCTTAATTATTTATTCTTCTTCCTGAGGTTTCGAGGCATCCTAGAAGGCACCTGCAGCACGCCGTTTGTGAAACAACTGGTTTAATGTATAGGAAGGACATTTGTTCAGAAATCCAAATTCCCCAAATGTTTTATGGCATAACGCACAGACGTGTATGCGATAGACGACCTATTCAATCCTAAAGTGTGGATTTGAAGACTACGGTTGAGACGTTACTCACTACTTTAGGTTTATAATACAATTATAACTTTTAAATTAAAAAGTTATATTATATTATTATTATTATTTCACTCTTACATTCAAGTTTA
>JAJOZX010003285.1:482500-519614 GCA_023014485.1 Bathynomus jamesi | reverse complement strand
CCCCCCCCCCCCCACCACCAATTACTGGGCCCGAGGGCCCCCAGCACAGCGATAAAACTATAGAAAAGAACACAGCAATGAAAATCTTGAGCTTCACATTGTGTCAATATTTGTGAAGCTTAAGATTTTCATGACTATAGTTTTATTGACCAAATAATTGAACCCCCAGTAATTAGGGGCCTGCGACCCCCAATTACTGTCGGTTCAATTATTTGGTCAATAAAACTGTAGAAAAGAACGCAGTCATGAAAATCTTGAGCTTCACATCCGAGTTCATCGTATCAAGATTTGTGAAGTTTTAGATTTTCATGGCTGCGTTCTTTTCTGTAGTTTTATTGACCGAATAATTGGTTCGCCAGTAATTGGAGGGCCCAGGCACCCCAATTACTGAGGCCCAAGGTGAGAGGAATGGGAACGATATCCAGATAAAGGGCAATTGATGTTCAAAATAAAATAAGCCGTAGGCCCACAATTCGGTTTGGGTCGAAGGTCCAAGCACCGCAGATCTAGCAAAATCGGCGCGTAGCGCCGATCTTTTGCTAGTACATACTAATTTACGAGTTCCTGTGCAGACCACCAGCTCCTTTGGTTCACTGGGCCTATTTTTTATAGTTACCTTACCCCGACAAGTTGGTTATAGCAGATTATATATTTTTTTAATAAATTTAAGGATAATCATCGTAGTGTCTACTTACTTTTGTCCGCTCTCTCTCTCTCTCTCTCTCTCTCTCTCTCTCTCTCTCTCTATTCTATATATATATATATATATATATATATATATATATATATATTGCACACAATACTAACAGTTAAGTAGCAGACAGAAGGCAAAGGCTTCACTATTTTTACATAGTACTACTCCGGTCATCCGTCCATTGAACGTACGACCAGCTCGCAGTGTCATTACCGAGTATGTAGATGGTTAACGCTCAAACGAGGCTTCCGTAGGTGTTTCCTATATCTGAAAATGGTATAAAGAAATATGTCACCTGTGCGATCGATCGAAGGAACAAACTCCTCTCATTACCTGACAGTGTCTCCGTCTTAAATAGTTTGAAAACTAATTCACTAATCTCTTCTCTTCTCTTTCATTTATTCAACGTCATTTTAAACCATTTATTTAATTACTCGTAATTTACTTTATTAGTTCACCTGAATAAATTAAACACGTAATTGGAATGTAAAAATAATGTTGTAAAATGTAAAAAAAAATGTAAAAAGGATCATTCAGAATTATATTCCTTTCTCTCCTTTGTAGTAATAATAATAATAATAATAATAATTAATAATGATAATTAATGGTTTTTTTTTGGGGGGGGGGGGGGGGTCCCATTTATTTAGTGTTATTTTTATGCAATTATAATAAACGTAGAATGCATAAAGCGTTATTTCTTTATAAAGTACTCTCGTTTAATGCATTAAATGAGAAAATGCAAGTTCTTTTTTTTTTTTTTTAATTTCAACAATAAATAGTGGTAAATATATTGGTCTATTTCCTTTTGCTTTCCTGCAGTGTGGCGTAAATTACGATTTTATTCATTGCATTATGTCATATAAGAGTTTCGTTCTTATTTAAAAGGACAAACGATAGATTGTGGTTTAAAATGTACTCAGAAAACTTGCACATTCTTCTTGTAGACGAGATTCTAGGCACCAATCGGCCAGGGAAGTATTCTCGGGGGGTACGTTAGGCAGGGGAAAGCGCGTGCTGGAACTCGCGTTTCTCCTGTCCAGAGTTTTCGACATACCTGGATACTCTGCGTTTGAAAGATTGGAAGTCATAAATAGGGGTAAAGACGGGTTGAAGAAGATCTACAGATGTACAGAAGCTAAGGTTAACAAAGACCCTAAGAGCCACTTTAAGGTTACCCCGAGAGAAAGAAGAGAGTAGGGGGTTAAAAGAAGAGAATAGGGAGTTAAAAGAAGAGAATAAGAGTTTAAGTAAGTAGCAAAACCTATCAGTCGTGGGTTAACATTCATTCAGAAAAAAGAAAGAAAGACTCACCATCATCATCCACCGGCCAATGCCGACAAGTCGGAAAAATAGTCGAAGAGAATAGGAAAGGGGTGAAAGATGAAAAGAAGTAAAATAAGAACGCTTACAAACCATGCAAACACAGTCTTAACTCAAAGAAACACTGGCATACCATACAAGTAAAAAAAAAAGTATGAAGAGTATAACAAAAAGTGGGTTTGTTTACGCTACGAACTACAGCTAAGTTCGTGTTAGTCTTCTTTTTTTTTTAAATAATATAAATTTAACGCTGGCATATCACACGCTGGCATGTCACAAGCTGGCATCAATCGTCAACAGACTCAAACCTCGACTATCACCCCCAGAGCTCCTGTTGATAATTGTTTTATTTTAAACGACGTTAATATTTTTAAAATGTTTATCTAAACGGTTCTTAAACATACTAACGCTGGTAGAGTTCACGACGGGCGCGGGAAGATTATTCCATTTATCAATTACTTTAAACGTAAAAAGGTTTATAGCGATGTTAGTAATGAAACATCTACCACGTAATTTAAATCCGTTATTACGAGTATTGCTATTATCGAAAACGAAAAATTTGTCAAAATTTAGGTTATCGATTTTATTAACGATTTTGAAAACTTCAATAAGCGTCCCCCCTAATCTCCTAGTCTCGAGTGAATGCAAATCTAACTCTTTAATCCTATTTTCGTAAGACTTGTTGCATAGTGACGGAATTAGTTTCGTAGTGCGTCGCTGAATCCTTTCCAACCTATCAATATCCTCACGCAAATACGCAAATACAAGACACCAAAACTGACCGGCATATTATAAGTGAGGCCTGACTAGGGACTTGTAAAGGGGCAATAGAATATTCTTCGATTTAAATTCGAAATTACGCGCCATGAAGCCTAACATCCTATTAGCTTTTGCGCAAGACTCCAGGTACTGGTTCCTAGCTTTTAAATTCTTAGATACGCGTACGCCTAAATTTAGTTCCTCGTCAACGCTCGCTAGCTGTCTATCGTCCATCGTGTACGTGTAATTATTGTTACGAGAACGTATATGCAAAACCTTACATTTGTCTACGTTAAATTTCATCTGTCACTTATCTGTCCACTCCATAATCCTATTTACATCGTGTTGGAGCCTATTTTTATCTAAAAGATTGTGAGAAAGAGGTGTTTAAGAAGCTTCCTATTAAGGATGATTCAAAAACTTTAGAAAGTCAAGAAATCAAGGTAATTGGAAGAATGTTGGAGGGTTGAGAGCGGTCACCCTTCTTTGAAACAAGCTGAATGAAAGCGAACTTCCAGCAGGGAGGAAAAGTGCGAAATCAAAGGCAAAAACGAAAGAGTTTGCCTTGGCAAGATGTAAGAACAAAAGCATAGTTCTTGAGAATAACAGGAGTAACACTATCAGGACCGCACGCCTTCCTATAGTTGAGCTCAGATAAGACAGAAAAAATTATCTAGAATCGATTCTGATTTTAGACATAATTAAGTCGGGAATGGGTGGAGATGGAGGAACAGCACCAGAATCGTCCAGGGTTGTGTTGGAGGCGAAAGTCTAAGCCAAGAGTTTAACTTTATCAGGAGAAGAGACGGCGACTGAGCCGTCGAAATGGAAAGAGGAGAGGGATGTTGAAGAGGGTTTTATCTAGGTGCTAGAAAGAGCGAGGAAAATTAGAATTAATATTTTTACATTCTTGTCTGATGAAGGAATTTTTGGCCAGTCGAAGAACAGATTTTGCACGATTCCGGTTAGAAATACAAGTGGATTGAGAGTCAGAAGTCACATATATATATATATTCCTGCCCAGTGGGACGGTTACACGTGTTTCGTTGGAAAGTCCGAATAAAAGTGATATTACAATAAAAATCCTGCAGTTAATCTTTTTCAAGTAGTGCCAATTTTTGAGTGAATATTCAGTGAACAGAGTCGTATCCCTATTTAAGTGGTGAAATAGCGGCGTTTGTTGAAATAAAGTAAATAAAATTAAAACAACTTAATCTATACAACATTTTTTCCGAGTGTTTTCTCTCGGAGGAAATGTAACTGCCTATCGAAAGGCAATATCCCTCAGTTATCTCCCGCGGTACACTCCAGGGCACCAGTCAGTGAGAATCTATAGCGTGCCACGTCCCCCATCCCCCACCCCACGGAATAACGGAAAAACTTTCCCTCCCTCATTTCTAAAGTCAAGTCAAGCACTCCACTTAATAAATTTCCATTTTGAGTTAATATTTCGAGCACGATCATTTACATACCATTAGAAACATGGCAATGGTAAATCAATTCACACAACCCTGTGGATGCTGTAAAAAAGAAACAGATGAGTCAAAGTCGATTCGCTGCGATCTTTGCCAGACCTTAGTCGAATTTCAATGCCTGAGATGGAGCGACGAAGAAATCTCTCTTATAACAGGCGCTAAACAAGTAAACGGAATCAAGTTCTTCTGCAAAAGCTGCATAATCGAAATAAACTCATTTATGGCTTTTAAAGCAAAACGAGACTATGAGGAAAAGGCAAAAGAGGAGTTTATGAATAGCGAACAGAGAAAAGAAATAGGAGGAACGAAGATAGTACGAGAGGAAACTGTGATAAAAGAACAGGAAAAGAAAACAGAAAAAGCAGAAATAATAGAAATAAAAAGCATCAACAGAGGAAACAGAAGCATAAAACCAAATCCAAAGTTTTCAAACAAAGGGCACTAGCAGCAATAGGAAAAAACAAGTAGACAATAAAGAAACCATACTGAAACCACCAAAAACAAAGGCCCAAGTAAAAATGGGGAAGAAAATATATGTAAATACTATGTGAAAGGAATATGCAGATTAGGGTTATGACTTTTTAATTTTTTGTCATAAATATTGTTTCCTGTATCATCAATCGATGAACTTTTGCTTGAAAACAATAAAAAAGGGCCTAATTCTTCAGAATTTAAAAAAAATGTCACCCCGAAAGCAAATATAGTATATTAGTTACAGGTTTATTTTAAGCAATAAGTAGAGTAAATGTATAATATTGTATTTGTATAATTAATATGTATTGTATAGGTATAATGTTGTATAATATAATATATGTTTATGTATAATAATTGTGAAATAAACATGCAAATTTCTATTTATTTTATTAATTTTTTATTTTTTATTTTGGGGTGAAGTTTTTTCAAAATATATCGAAAAAACTGTTATTTTCATTGTCAGGGGGCAAACGTTCATCGATTTATGATACAGGAACATGAGGTTATAAAAATGTCATAACCCTAAATTGCAGATATAAGGGAGGAGACCGCTACATTGCAAGAAGCTACCAGAACAGATAGACAGGAACGGATCCATCTCCGAGGACCACAAGGCTAGAAAACACGCGATATCAAAGGACAACGAACTTAAAATGCACGAGGGGCAATGTAAAACAAAGAACATAAACATTGTCCTGGCAAATATTCAGAGAATAAAACCGAACAATTCACTAAACAAAGTTTCGTACAGGAAAGGTTTTATGAACGAAACAAGGGCTGACATCACATGCCTCACAGAAACACATCTTAAAGATTGCCAAGGAAACTGCGATGACTGAGAACACTGCATCGATAAGAAAGAATTGCATATCGATCGATTCAACTTACTAAGAGCGGATAGAACAGCGAGACGTAAAGGGGGCTGTGCTATTTATATACATGAGAGGCATATGACAGAGACGGTAATAAGTAAATCCAACAGCTTCGTGGAAACCCTTGCAGTGAAAATAGAGAAACTAAACGTGGTGCTGATAGTCATCTATAACCCTCCAAACTCTCCAAATGAAAAATTTTCAGATGCCATTAATAATATCAGAACCCTAATAAAGTCCGTAAACTCTCCATCCCCTAATATAATACTCTGCGGTGATTTTAATTTCCCATTTATAAAATACAAAAAGGTGGGTAGAAATATATTTATACAGCAAGATAATGGGGGCACAAGAGAGGACCAGCAAAAATGCTTATGGCTCTCACAAACGAGTTTATGCTGATACAAGAGATAACAGAAAATACTAGGAAAAATAACTGCCTAGATCTGGTATTCACAAATAACACGAACTTGATTGCCGATATAAAAATAACTCCAACTATTATTGTTAGAAAATCTAAAAGAGGAAGAGCCATTGTTGTCCCAAGGCGATATGATGACTAAGCTGATTGATGCAGCATTGCTTGTATATATTAAGTTAAGGTGTATATACAGTATATCCATCTCATAATTGTAAGGTTAGTGAAAAATTCACTTAATTTAGAGCTAGCATTTTTGGGCTCTTGTGGCATCATTGTTTGGGCACTCTTGTAGCATCATTTTTTGGGGGTCACTGCGCGTCCTTCCTACTCGTTTGTTGAATCGGCACTTACAGGGCGTGGTCTTATAGAGAGCTCTCTTGCAATTCAGTTTGGTTGTTTAGATACAAGATTGTTGTATCGTGCAATGGTGCAGGTTGTGTTGTTGCAAGGTTTAGAAAGAAGACCATAAATAGTGCCCTTTTTGTTTTTTATCTTAATTTTATGCAACTGAGGGCTAAGGTAGGCCCACATCGAGTCAGCAACCCTGAGGTAGGATCTAATAAGACCTCCAAGTCCGTAAGTTTTAGTCTAGCTTAACTTGGGCTGTAGGTTGAACTGGCCCTTCAGAGCTAGGCCGTTCAGGGCTCAGCTGGGATTCTGAACCCAATAAAATAAAATATAACATGGTCCTTCGAAACCGGATTCTAGCCCAAGACTGAGTCAGTGACTATTTTTCGGCAAAGTTCTGATTGTGCAAATTGTAGCCCAAGTCAGGCCTAGACGGGTTGAGCATAATTGAGTTAAGGTCTGTTGTTTTGGGCCTACATTTTTACCGGTTTGGTTAATTTGGGTTTATTGTTCGTAGGCGAAGGTTGCAGACTTCAGTGCGCCAGTTATTTGGGTGGAAAATTTGGTATTCCATGCTGGTGGTTGGTCAGTACCCGACCCAAGCAATTCAGTTTATTTGAAAAAAGCAAAATTTGAGTCTGATCAGTTTGGTTAATTATTTTTGCCAATTCAGCTTATTTGGCATTGAGCTTAATTGTTGTTCGCATTGAAGATGAGTGCAGCTGAATTGAACAAGTTTAGAAAAAGGAGAAGTGCCTACAAAGCAGGGGCGGCTCGTCGGTAGGCACTGCGGAACTGCAGCACCCCTAAATTTTTTATTTACAATTGAAATAATCAAGAACAATATAAGGATGAGCGCACTGAATAACTTTTTCGATAACTTTTGAAACTTTTATTCATTGCTCAATGCTCATCCTTTTATTTCAGTAATTATTTCATTAATGAATGATTAAAAACATGAAATAATTTTCAACCTCTCATTGGAACTGCGCGCTAACAGCACCAGATTTCAGCATTAATTGCTCGCGATGCCCGAAAGGAACTCCAATGCTTTGTTGCCATAGACGCATAGAGAGAGAGGGAGTCTGCCTCTCTCGCTATGCACAGTCGCAGTCGAAAGTGAGTCAAAGCACTGCAGACAGCGCAGTTCCTATCTGTTCGTTGAACGCGGTGAATGTGTTGACGTTTCGCTTTGTTTATACTACAATTAATTCATTTAATTCCATTTCTAACGGTGATTAGTAACAATAGTAATATTTAACATTTTATTTGATAGATTTTTATTGGCTTAGTGATTTAATTATGTATTTGGTGATTATTTCTTGATTTTTTTCCGTAATTTCTGTTTCTTTTCTGAAATTTGATTCAGCCAATTTATCGAACTTTTTGCTCAGAATGAAAATAGAAGAATGGATTTCATTTTTAAATAACTTTGTAATTGAACCTGAAGTACCTGGTAAGTGCACAATTACTTATTTCATTAGTACCATAATTACTTATTTCATAACTACCTTGTAAATACCTATATATAATACCATAATCAATGATACAAAAAATGTTCAAAGCAGCTCATTCCCATTCTTAGAGACAGCACCCCTAGAATTTTTAATCACGAGCCGCCACTGCGAGTACAAAGGTCTAATTACAAAGGTCATTGCCACTATAGATTCTGCCATAGAGCAAGAGGATTTAAGCTTAGTGACTGCGCACCTTTCCATATTAGAAACTAAAAAGGTTGCTCTAAGCGAAGTAAATGTTAAAATTGAGGCTGAAATAGAAAATAACATAATTTACTTTGAAGAGATTATTGATGACATAATTAAAGTATGCCACAGAGCAAAAGAGTTTAGCAGCTCAGTACAGTTAGAGACCAAGTCTAATAATGAAACACAACCCTCAACAAATGGTGTTTGTGAAGTTAACGTTAACAGATCTGTAGTTCAATTACCGAGGCTTGTACTCAAAACATTTTCTGGGAGTATTCAGGAATGGCAAGGATGGGCAGACAGTTTTCAATCAGCAGTTCATTCTAGTCAAGTGTTAAGTGCGGTGGAGAAGTTTAATTATTTGCAGTCCCTCTTGGAAGGGGAGGCATCAAAGACAATAGCAGGATTAGCATTAACAGAGGCTAATTATAATGTGGCTTGGGATATATTAAAGAAACGGTTTGGTAAGCCAGAGATCTTAATTAAAAGCCACCTCCGTGAACTTTTAGCTATACCTCCTGTTAATAATCCCAATAGTGTCAAGGAGTTACGGCAGTTATACGGTGAATTTGAAGTTAGAACTAGGTCCCTGGACAACTTGGGTGTAGGAATGGAAAGGTATGGTATAATGTTGGTTACTATACTGGAGTCTAAATTGCCTAGCTCAATTTTGCTTGAATTAACTAGGGAACACTCTACAGAACATGTGTACATCCCCATTCAGCAGATGTTAAGTCTTTTAGGCACAGAATTAGCAAGACGAGAGGGAATTGAGTTTGCACAGTGGGATGTTAAACAAGGGGACAAAGGCAGGCACAGCACCAAAGTTTCTACTGAAAGGAATAGCCCAAGTACAGTGTCAGCTCTACATGCATCCTCTGAGAATAAATTAAAGGGAATCAAGGAATGCATATTTTGTGAAAGCAACCACAAGTCATATAAATGTGAGGTGGCTGAGGCTTTACCTGTTGAGGAGAGAAAGGACAGGGTAACTAAGTCCACAGCATGTTTTAAATGTTTTTTGAAAGGTCACAGAGCAAGGTTTTGTAAGTTTAAAATTTTGTGCAAAAAATGCCATGGCCGGCATCAGCCATTATTGTGTGGAAACACTCCTAGTAGGCCTACCCCAGAAGTAGAGATATCAGTGGCACATGCTACTGCTATGAAAGGGAGTAAAAGTAAAGGAAGATTATTGCAAACAGCTGCAGCATTATTAATTGGGAATGATGGAGAAGCTACAGTAAGAGTGTTGTTTGATATTGGTAGCCAATGTAGCTTTAGTAAGACCAGAATTTCCAGAAAATTGAAGTTTAAAGAACTTAAGAGGGAAAATTTAAGAATTTCTGGGTTTGGGGGTTCAGTTCAAAACCGAACCAAAGTTAAGAAGGTAGAAGTTCTGGTTAAGGAGTTGTTACCACAAAGTCCCACTATCAAGGTCCAAGCTGAAGAGATTGAGGAACGTTGTGCTCCAGTCACTATTTGTTTAGATATGGCATGTGTCCAAGAATTGCAAGTTAAAGAAATTAATTTGGACAATAATAAGTTTGGAGGAACAGACGATATTAGTCTTTTTATTGGAGCTGACTATTACTGGGACTTCATCACTGGTAATATTGTCCGCACATCTCGAGGTCCAGTAGCTAGTGAAAGTAAGCTAGGCTGGATGCTACATGGTAGCTATTGCAATGAAATGGAGGTTAAAGCTCTTTTTGTTAAGATTGAGGAGAACAGCCATGGTTTGGAAAGGCATTTGAAAGCCTTTTGGGAACTTGAATCCATTGGCATAAAAGACAAACCGGAGAAGCAGGCGAATACAGTGAACAGTGATGTTTTAGAGCAATTTGAAAAAGGGATTGGGTTTAGAGATGGTTGCTATGAAGTTGTCCTCCCTTGGAAGGATTCTTGCAAACCCAGTTCAAACCTTCAGCTAGCTAATAGGAGGTTGGAGACTTCATTGCACAGGCTAAGAAAAACGAGTTGTTGTTAATTGAATACAATGAGGCCATCCTAAGCTATGTAAAGGAGGGCTATGCTGAAAGGGTGCAAGGTGAACTGGTGAGCCAGGAGGCACATTATCTGCCACACCATGCAGTGTTACGGCGAGACAAAACTACCACCAAACTGAGGGTAGTTTTTGATGGCTCAGCCAAACCCAAAGGTGTGTGTCCTTGAATGACTGTTTGGATGCTGGGCCAAATTTAAATGCAGATTTATTTTCCTTGTTACTGAGATTCAGGTTTGGCAGAGTAGCATTGACTGCAGATGTGAAGCAAGCCTTTTTGCGGATAAACTTAAAACCAGAGGACAGAGATGCAGTAAGGTATCTGTGGGTGGATACGAAAGACTTGTTGGAAAATGAACCTAAGGCTCAAGCATATAGAATGAAGTCAGTGTTGTTTGAACTCAGCTCTAGTCCATTTCTGTTGGCAGCTACTATGCAGTACCATTTTAAGAAATATTCTGAAGTCTATCCTAACACTATTGAACACATAAGGAAAAATTTTTATGTTGATGATTTGCTATGTTCCGTGGATAATACAGAAATGGCTAAACAGATATTCATGGAGGCTAGAGCTATAATGAGGGAGGCTGGCATGGAGCTTAGAAAATGGCGGACCAATCATTCTCAATTACAACAGTTTATGAGTCAGTCCTGTGTAGGACCTGATGCAGCAGAAAGTATTGAGGATTCTGGTATTAAGGAGTTGTGGGCAATAGACACAAAGGTGCTAGGCATTGTTTGGCAGCAAAGAGAGGATTTGTTTACCTTCAATGGGAAATCTTTAGTAGAGCTGGCTGAGAATGAGACAAGGTGGACAAAACGTACAGCTCTTAGTTTGGCTTCGAAGGTCTTTGATCCTCTTGGATTCCTGGCTCCATTTGTGATAAAATAAAAAATTTGGTTTCAGAGCCTCTGGGAAATTGGGCTTGGTTGGGACTAAGAGTTACCTGATCATATGGTGGTAAGGTGGAAATATTGGTTCAAAGAATTGGCACATCTAGACATTGAAATCCCAAGATGGTACTTTGGAGAGTTGAACAATAGTCCAAACAATTTGGAGCTGCCCATTTTTTGTGATGCAAGTGAGGAAACCTATGCAACTTGTATTTATATAAGAGGCACATTCAAAAAGGAAGTAAGTTGCAGGTTGGTTGCTGCAAAGAGCAGAGTAGCACCTTTGAAAAGGCTTTCTATTCCAAGGTTGGAATTGATGGGTGCAGTTATTGTTAGTCGGCTTGCAGTTACAGTGCAAAAATCGTTGGCCCTTTATGAAATTCCAAGCTATTATTGGACAAACTCCACTATAGTTTGGCACTGGTTAAGAAGCCAGGCAAGGAAATGGAAACCATTTGTTGCCAATAGGGGAGGAAATTCAAGCACACACAGATCCAGAGCAATGGAAGCATTGTCCAGGCACCCAAAACCCAGCTGATTTACCAACACGAGGAATTTCAGTGAAAGATCTTGCACACTCAAGTTTGTGGTGGAATGGGCCAGAGTGGCTAAAACTTGAAAGTGAAAATTGGCCCTCTAATCAGCCTATTGTCAGAGAATGTCATGCTGAAGAAGAATGGGTGAGTGAGATGAGAAAATGCACTGTGAACAGTTGTCAAGTTATGCAGCAGGACCCCATATTGAGGCTTGAGGACATTAGCAGTCTGAAAATGTTGTTAAGAGTGACAGCATGGGTATATAGATTTACAGACAAGATTAAGGGAGAAACAAGAAGGGAAGGAATTCTGAACAGTAAGGAGATTCAGCAAGCCAGGCAATACTGGCTGGTATATGTGCAGAATGAAAAGTTTGGTGAAGAGAGGGAATTGCTCACCAGCAGTCCATTACAGGTTCTACCAACACATTCTGTTCTCAAGGGTTTGGATGTGTGTTTGGATCAGGATTTATTGAGAGTAGGAGGTAGACTACAGTTTTCTGGGCTTCCAGAGGAGAAAAGACATGCAATTTTGCTACCTTCTGTGGGGCACTTTGTGGAACTTTTGATCCTGGATACGCATCATAAGTTGTTACATGCTGGAGTTAGAGAAGTGATAATAGAGATCAGACAACAGTTTTGGATTCCCAAAATTAGACAAGTAGTAAAAAAGGTCTTGCATAAATGTGTGGTTTGCAAGCGTTGGAGTGCAAAGCCTTATTATGAAAAGGTGGCTCCACTTCCAAGAGAACGGTGTGTCTATACTGTCCCATTTGATGTAGTGGGAGTAGACTTCGCAGGTCCAGTCTATGTGTATGAGCAAGGGGAGTCTAACAAAGGTTATATATGTCTTTTCACGTGTGCTACCACTAGAGCAATCCATTTGGAGTTGGTAAGCAACTTAAGTAGTGATGTATTTCTTTTGGCCTTTAAAAAGTTTGTGAACAGAAGGGGTTTCCCAAATAAAATCATATCGGATAATGCAAAAACCTTCAAAATGGCTGCAAAGGAACTCCAAGAAGTTTGGTCCTTGCTAAAAGAGGAAGGATTCCAATCCTACTTTTCACACCAAGGGGTACAGTGGGAGTTTATTGTTGAGAGAGCACCATGGTGGGGAGGATTTTGGGAAAGGCTAGTGAGAAGTGTAAAGTGTCCATTAAAGAAACTTTTAGCTAATGCTCATTTGAGCAAAGAAGAATTCTGCACTATTTTGTTGAAGTAGAAGCAATGGTGAACAGTAGGCCTATCACTTTTGTTTATAACAGTATGCAGGATGCAGAGCCATTGACACCAAATCATTTTCTTTGTGGTAAACGATTAACATCAAGCCCCAGTTTGCCAGAAGACTTACAGCCTATCCAGAGCACTCAAGAAGAGTTAACCAGAAGGTTCAAGTACCTTGAAGAGCTACAAGATCAGTTATGGAAGAGGTGGTAGATGGAATACTTGCCAAAACTCAATTATTACCCATCAGGCAATGTAAAGGGCTCCAATGCAAATTGTATCAAGGTGGGAGAAGTGGTAATGATTGGGAATGAAAGACCAAGGCAATGCTGGAAACTTGGCATAATTGAAGAGTTGTTTGTTCGCAAAAACAATTTAGTTAGATCTTCACTGGTAAAGGCTTCAGGAGGAAAATTAAAGAGACCTATACAAAAACTCTATGCTTTAGAAATCAGCAAAAACACGGATAGTTAAGATGAAACACTTGAGTTACAGCCTCATGGAGAAGGCTTGGCTAAACTTGCAGAAGGTAATGACAATGATGTAGAGATGGATAGTATTTAAATACATATGTATTTAAATGCTATTTAAATATATTTGTATTGTAATACCTGTATTTATAAATACTTTTTTCGGCGTGTATTTAAATACATATTTAAATACTTTGAAAGAATATTTGTTATTTGAAAATACATATTTTTAAATACATTTCGCAAATACATTTCTTAGCCTAAACTGTCAGATAACAATTTGCGCCCTGAAACAAAATACAAAATCTTTCTAATCATCTAAGCCACCTGATCCAATCGTTACTAGATGGGCCAGTTGGTTGAATGCAGCGTTTTATTACGCAAGGCATCTTCCAAAAGTAAGACAGATTGTGGAAGGATTCGAGGGCAACGGGATCCTCGTTAAAAGAGTGAAAGCTGGCATCAAATCAGATGGGTTAGGTTTTCAGCTCTTACAGTTTCAAGAACAGTACTCTTTATTATGTTCTCTTTTAGAAAAAATTGAGAGCACAGATTTTACTATCAAAGAAGCATACGAAGCGGTCACTACCATATATTTTGGCGAAGATTATGTTAATATAAAAAATTATATCAAAAAGCGTTTGCAAACAAATGATATCAAGGCTATAATTTTGATGACCAGGAATGCTATATCTCCATCATTATACGTTCCACTGAAAACTGTCAACCTACCTCAGCATCAGTCGAAAGAAGTTTTTCGATTCTTCGAAAACTCCTAGCCAAAGACAGAATTTTCAAATCCGAAAATGTTAAAAACTATATTGCGGTGTTGTATAATGCAGATGTGGAATAATTGTATTTAAAGATGTTAACTGACTGCATGTGGAGTGTTGTATAATATATTAGTTTTATGAATCAATCAATAAATAGATTATACAATTTATCACTAAAATTACACAACTAATAGTTTGTAATCATGAAAATTGCTTTACAATAAGTCAAATTAGACCATTTAATGGTACATATTTATTAGGTCAATAAAGTCAATTTTGGAGGAAAATAAAGTCAATTTTGTTTTTGTTCTTAGGTCAATAAAAAATTGCCTTACTTATGAGTTATGCATATATGTTTATAAAGTATTTGAAATGTATTTAAATACATTTTTGATGTGATGTATTTAGTATTTAAATACATTTTGAAAATATGTAATGTATTTGGTATTTAAATACTTTTTTTAAGGAAGTAATGTATTTAGTATTTAATTACATTTAAAGTATTTTGTGCCCATCTCTGCAACTATGCCTCTTCGGTGGGGAGTGTTAGAAATTCTAGAAGAGGAAGAGCCATTGTTGTCCCAAGGCGATATGATGACTAAGCTGATTGATGCAGCATTGCTTGTATATATTAAGTTAAGGTGTATATTTATCCATTTCATAATTGTAAGGTTAGTGAAAAATTCACTTAATTTAGAGCTAGCATTTTTGGGCTCTTGTGGCATCATTGTTTGGGCACTCTTGTGGCATCATTTTTTGGGGGCACTGCGTGTCCTTCCTACTCGTTTGTTGAATGCGGCACTTACAGGACGTAGTCTTATAGAGAGCTCTCTTGCAATTCAGCTTGGTTGTTTAGATACAAGATTGTTGCATCGTGCAATGGTGCAGGTTGTGTGTTGTTGCAAGGTTTAGAAAGAAGACCATAAATAGTGCCACTTTTGTTTTTAATCTTAATTTTATGCAACTGAGGCCTAAGGTAGGCCCACATCGAGTCAGCAACCCTGAAGTAGGACCTAATAGGACCTCCAAGTCCGTAAGTTTTAGTCTAGCTTAACTTGGGCTGTAGGTTGAACTGGCCCTTCAGAGCTTGGCCGTTCAGGGCTCAGCTGGGATTCTGAACCCAATAAAATAAAATATAACAATTATTTTAGGCCACAATATAATCGAGTTATCAACAAACATGGCGATAACTTTAAAAGACAATACACAGACGGGAGGAAGAAGCAAATGTGGGACTTTTAACTTAAACTCCAAGACCATGAATTGGGAAGAAATCAGATCACACATAACCCAAATAGAGTGGAGAAGTTTTAGAGAATAAAACACCTGAGAAAATGCTAACAACCTTGGAAGAAAAGACGTTGAGAATTTTGGAAAAATATGCTTCGAAAGCACAGCCAAAAGGAAAGAACTGGCTAGAGAGGCAAAAGAGAAGAATATTCCGCAAAAGAAAGAGAGTAGCGACGAAGTTAGCTAATTGCGGAGCCAACAATGCCAGGAAAGTAATACAAGAAAAACTTGAGAGAATCGATAGGGAAATACAAACTCTGATAAAGGGCCATACAGAGAGGGAAGAGGAAAGGCAGTAAAAGCAATAAAGGAAAATCCAAAATACTTCTACAGCTATGCGAAAAGGAAAACAAAAACGCGCGCTACTATCGGGCCATTAAGGAAAGGAAATAATGAACTAACAGACGATCTAAAAGAAATATCTGAAACATTGAGAGCCCATTATGAATCGGCCTTCAGTACTCCAAAAAGTGACAAAGCGATACCTGACATAGATGCATTCTTCAAAGAGAAATTGCAAGGAGAATGTATAACAGACTTTGATTTTACCCCAGAAGATGTAGTGAGAGCTATAGGACAAATGAAATCACATTCAGCTACAGGTCCGGACAAATGGAACGCACTATTAATTAAAAATTGTTAAAATGAAATAGCTACACCCTTATACTGGATATGGAGAATATCCCTAGACACTGGGGAAATACCGAGCATCTTGAAAAGAGCGAACATTGTCCATATATATAAAGGAGGGGATAGATCTCAAGCAAAGAACTATAGACCAGTGTCCTTGGCGTCCTACCTCACCAAAATATTTGAAAGAATAGCCAGAGAGAAAATCTATGACTTCTTGGAGACATTGGAAAGATTCAAAGAAAATCAACACGGATTCCGATCAGGAAGAGCATGCCTATCACAACTTATAGAGCATTATAACAGTATCCAAGATGCACTTGAAGGCAATGAAAACTATGATGTCATATACACGGATTTTGCTAAAGCCTTCGACAAATGCGATCATGGTATAATAGCACATAAAATGAAACATATGGGAATAACAGGCAAAGTGGGAAAATGGATCTTCAACTTCCTCAGTAAACGACTACAGGTGGTCAAAATTCAAGGTGTATCATCATCAGAATCAAAAGTACGCAGCTCAGTACCACAAGGTACAGTGCTGGCCCCACTCCTGTTCATTATCATGCTAACAGACATAGACAGCGGAGTGAACAGCAACAGTATAATAACATCATTTGCGAACGATACAAAGATCGGCAGAAAAATCAGCGGCGACGCAAATGAAGTGGAGGCCTTGCAGAGGGACACGAACAAAATATACACATGGTCAGAAGACAACAATATGACTTTTAACATTGAGAAATTTCAGCTCTTGAGATATGGTACAAATGAGGAATTTAAACAGACTGCATATTATGCTCCAGATAGACAAGAAATTCAGAGAAGCACGAAAGCGGTCGACTTGGGGGTAATAATGACCGATGATGCCAAATTCGAGACACAAATTCGAGACACCAACCTCCTTTGGACATCTACTCGCTGTTGAAGTAGAAATGCTGCCGTTGCGTGACGCATTCACTTCAGCAGCTATTCGAACACTATTATCCTTTCTGTTGCATTTGCTCAATAAAATCATGTATTTGTCTTCATTTTCCGAGGTCTTCCTTTTTCTCCATCGGCTTACTTTGTTCATTACACTTCCATTTTGCGAATGACGAGAGAGGGTTTTGCTCACCGTGGAGAATGAAACTCCCACTTTATTGGCTATTTGTCTCTGTGGTTCTTCATCAAGAAGGTATTAATTAATCTTGAGTCTATTTTCGTATGATATTTCCTTTGCAAGAGCCATTATACAGAGATATCCATAAGGGAAGGGCGCAATGTTACCAAAAATGTTCAGGTGCAGGTTTCACGAGTCAAATTACATTTTTGAAGGAAAATGGGATAAAATGTATAAATACAAATAACAGAAAAACATTTTAACCAATAACATCAATATTTCTGTAAACATTAACAATTATTTTAATCAAAACGTGATGTCACCATTAAATACAATTTCTTTCAATATTGATTAATTGCTCGTAAGTCTTCATTAACAAAACACCACATCTGAAAGATCCTTAATTGGACAGACATATCATTTTACTTCCTGTAACTATAAAAAGAATTAAAAGAATTCTATTATTATTACATAATCAGCATTTTAAAAAGTGTTTCCATAATTTTGAACGTCAGTGTGTGTGTGTGTGTGTGTGTGTGTGTGTGTGTGTGTGTGTGTGTGTAGTGACCTGTTAACGGTAGGCCGTATAATTAATTTGATTAGATGAATTAAAGAGTTGTTTGCTCGTTTGAGGGTCACCAATTTGATCTTTCGGTCAAAATTAATAAATGCCATTAATAAAGGAGATTAATAGGCTTCGTGTTTGTTTGTTTTTTGTTTAATTAGCAAAATATGAGAATAATTACTCACATTGTAAATAATTATTTCATTACAAACTATCCAATTACAATGAGAGAGTTTGTGATGAAATGTGCAAATATTATAGTTATCGAATGTTGAGAATTAAAGAAGGACAAATGTAAGGGGTTCCAAAAAACCTTAGCCCCCCCCATTTGCAGCTTACATGTTTACTTATATCGAAATAGTTTTTAGTGATTATAAAAATATATAAAATTCTTTATTTATTGCGCGTATTAAAATTACTCTAGCTGGTAAAGTGATAATATAATGGCTTCTCAATTAATTGGTGATTTGGAGAGGCAACGTGTGATAGATCGCATACGAGCAATAACATTTCGGGAAGCTCGTGATGCTGGAGCCACCTTTATAACCAGTGGCGGACTGGCTAGGCTGTCAGTCTGCCATGTGGCAGATGGGCCCCCCCCCTAGAAAAAAGGGAAGTTGGACCCCTAGACCTGAGGTAAAAAAAATTGGCAACCAATCTATTATACTCGTATATAAAGTTTAAATAAATATAAGTCAGTTGGGCCTGATGAGATATATCCTAGAATCTTAATTGAGGGTGTTGACAGTATTTCTATTTGTGTGCGGACGGGATGCCGAATGCACTTTCGCCGAAAGTCAGGAAGCCGAAGCCAAGACGCCGAAAGGACATGAAGCCGAATGGACATGAAGCCGAACAGACATGAAGCCGAATGGACATGAAGTCGAATGGACATGAAGCCGAATGCACATAAATTAATATCAAAATATACAATTGGAATATTTAAGAAATAAAACACTATCAAAGGATGATTTTTTAATTGTAAAACAATTATTTTAATAAATTAATATTAAAATATATAAATGGAATATTTAAGAAATAAAAAAACTATCAGAGGATGATTTAAAAATTGCAAGCTAATTCTCTTAGGAAAGCCAATCCTTCTTCTTTATTATACGAACTGAAAATGGATTTTATTCTTTCGTTAATGGCGTCATACTTTTTGTTAGGTTAGGTTAGGTTAGGTTAGGTTTGATGCTATTTATCGTTGCTCTCTCAAAGTCGACTGTTATCGAAGTTGGATTCAGAACTCGTCTATCTTTCAAAAACTGAAATATTTCGTCATACGTTCTTTCGTCCTTGTTGTTCGCAATGCAGTACACTAATGGTAAAGTTTTACTATCAGAAATAATTGCATGTATAGTATACAGTTGTTTTCCAACGGGGGCAGAATCAAAAGTACCGTCGCAAAATATATCCATATATATTATATATATATATATATATATATATATATATATATATATATATATATATCATGTCCATTCGACTTCATGTCCATTCGGTTTCATGTCTATTCGGCTTCATGTCTATTCGGCTTCATGTCTATTCGGCTTCATGTCCTTTCGGCTTCATGTCTATTCGGCTTCATGTCCTTTCGGCGTCTTGCTTCGGCTTCCTGACTTTCGGCGAAAGTGCATTCGGCATCCCGTCCGGCTACCATTTTATATTTATTAATAGTATATAAAAAGGCAAATGTATTAATAACTTCTTTAATTTGTTAAAATTATTGCAGGCTTTTAACCTTTGAGAAAGTAGCAAAAATTAATAAATTTACGTGCCTAAAATACAGTTTTGCCAACCTGCCTGTCACTGCGACATTTTTAACTTCATTAGTTTATTTAATATTAGTTGCCTCATGCTTCATTAAAATCAATTCCAATTTATCAAAGTAAGTCTCTTATTTTTGTTATTGCTGTTATATATGTATAATTATATTTTACCCATTTCTATGTCCATATATAAAAGATATATAGAGTTATGTATATATTTTATATAAAACTGCTATATACCTGCGGCAAAAGTAACGCCCTTTTAATAATTGTATCTTTATAGTTTTATAGAGTATAATTTTTTAGTTTTATATTGTATCATTTTGTTATTTTTTAGTTTTTACTGAGAAAGTACTTATTATTTTTCTTAAAATGCTGTATTTTTCTTCAAAACCTTATTATTTCTCTTAAAATGCTGTAATTGATTTATTTCCTTCAATAAAAGAAATAAACTAAAAAAGGCGTTATTTTTGCCGCACCCGTTATATAAAGATAGATATAAAAATAAATAAGAAATACATGTAATAGTATTGAGAAAAGATTAAAATACATTACATTACAATTACATTACAATACAGTTACAGAATACATATATTCATTCATTATAGTATAATTCAAGCATTGTTATTTGTTTTGAAATTTGTTGATCTTGATTATATTAAATGCAATTAGTAAATCAGATTACTTTATTAATTTTATTTATTTTTTTTTATATTTCAGGTAAGGAAATGGAACACATGAAACGGAAATCTGGAGCACAGAAACGGAAAGATAAACGAGAAGCAGAAAGAAATGATTCAGCAAAAAAGTGCAGGCCTATAACAGCATTTATGATATCAACACCTATATCTATATGTCAGAAAGAGGAAAGCGACTTACAGAGAAATTCAACTACAACTGTTCATGCTGATATTGTAGATCTAGGACATAAAGATGAAGGTATGCCTAACGTTTTTGAGACTGTAGATGCTGATTTTTATGATTCTGAATTAGCTGGTGGAATAACAGTAACTGAACCTAGGCCTGTATATGTACATAATCAAAAAGATCTAGTAGCTGATTTAGATAATGATGAGAATCAACCAACATTTAGACAGGATAAGCTCTTTCAGTATCCTGCACGAACAGATTTGAAATTTTTTTTCAAAGAGCATCCAATTCAGCCACATGATCATGATCTGCCATTTAATGTAAAGTTATATAAGCGAAAAATTATGGGTGACACTGTCTCACGACAATGGTCAACATATAATAAGAAGAATAGATCACTATATTGTTCATTTTGCTTGGCATTTGAGTCACCAACCTCTTCTAACCCATCTGCTTTTGTGCGAGGATTTAATGATTACAGACGCATTAGCCAGTGCTTATCAGAGCATGAATCAACTGATATACATAGCAAGCATGCTCAGGAATATATCAGTGTAGTAAATGATGGTGGTTTAGCTCGTTTTTTCGCTGCATCATTGCAGAAGCGAAAAGATGAAGTACTAAAGCAGAGAAATATTGTTGCCAGAGTTGTAGATATAATAACGATGTTAGGTAAACAAGCTCTTCCTTTTCGTGGACACAGAAATGAGTCAGCATATTCTCTTCTTGATGAAACAGAAAATCATGGAAATTTCTTGGCTACTGTGCAATTGATGGCAAAATATGATCCTATTATGGCTTCTCATGTTTCCATGGTGAAGGAAAAGTCTGAACAACGATGTGAAAGATTGGAAAAACAAAGAAAGGCAGAAAGTAAAGGTCGTGGTAGTCTTGTCACATTCTTCAATAAAACAACCATCTCTTCTTTGACCCAAATTATGAAGAATATGATACAGGAAAAAATTACTCAAGAAGTTGCTGAGGCCAAGTATTATTCCATACAAGTAGATTCAACCCAGGATATTTCATCAATTGATCAATTTAGTATTGTTATTCGATATGTACTAAATGGTACTATCCATGAATGACTGCTTGCAATTGTTTCAAGCAATGATGATACAGGGCAGGGACTTTTTGACCTATTAAGTGAAACATTACAACGTCTTGAAATAGATCTGAAAAACTGCTTATCAGAGAGCACAGATGGCGCTGCAAGCTACCATGGACAATATAATGGCTTACAGAGTAAAATTGCTGATGTAGCTGATCAGCATGTTCATGCATGGTGCTATGCCCATGTACTCAATTTAGTAGTTACTGAAACCACGAAGTGTTGTGTACCAGCAGTTTCCTTCTTCAATTTACTCCAGAATTTAGCAAAATTTGTGAAGGTATCATATAAGCGAATGGCCATCTGGATTGAAGTTGTTGGACATCATCTGGGGAAAGAAAAGATGAAACGATTAAAGCTAATTGGTGAAACCAGGTGGTCAGGGAAGTCCAATGCAGCAACTACTATATTTGGAAATTTTGACGAGATATGTATCAGTAATTTTGTGGATCTTCTGACATGTTTATCCATTATTCAAAGCTCTAACAATTTTGATGCAAAAACAAAACAGGAGCAAATGTTTTACTGTTTAGCCTTCTAGAATTTCAAACAACATTGACAGCATTCACATACTTATATATCTTTCAAATTACAGCCCCTTTGTCAAGCTATCTACAGACAAGTGGCTTAAATATGTTTACTGTATGGAATATGGTAGAAAAATCCATTACAGATTTGAAGAAAGGATCAAGAGAATTTGATAAAGTATATAGTCAGGCTTTGAAATTTGCCAACAAATCCAATGAGCACATTGCACAATTCAATAATGATGAAAATCAAACAGTGAAAATTGATTTTGTAAAAACTGAGTTACCAATCAAGAGGAAACATAAAACAAAGAGAATGGCAGATGAACTAGCTGCTGATGAAAAAAACACATCTGATTCTTTGTCAGACTATCGTGTACGTGTGTTCAACTTGGTAATGGATCGTGTTGTACAATCACTGGAATCCCGTTTCATTGACCATAGACAACTATATAAGGATATGTCATGCCTCGATCCATCAAATTATGAATATATTACTAAAAATGGTCTTGAAGAAGAAGCATTGGAAGGTATTCTTGAGCTTGCTCCAGGGATAAATAGAAGTGAAGTAAAATTAGAATTGCAGTCTTTTGCATCGAACTTTGAAATATTTAAGCTTTTGCTGAATGATGATAATGCAGAGAGCAGCAGTAAAATGAATTCATGCTCTAAATATTGTGGCAATTGTCCATCATGTGTTCTGTATATTCTTGCATCAAACAGACTTAATGACAAGGCATATGATAATCTTTACCAAATGTACAAAGCTATCTGTACACTGTCTGTGACTCAAGTTCAGTGTGAACGGGCATTTTCTAAGCTTAAAACAATAAAAACAAGATTACGAAATTCTTTGTCGGAGGAGAATCTGGAAGCATACATGTTGATGTCTATAGAAAAGATCACGTTGGATGAGTTAGACATGGAAACTATAATAGACCGATTTGCAAACAACTCGAGTAACGAACTTAAAAAACTACTCTTAGTATAGCATGTGTGTATGTAGGTGTGTAGGTATATGCAGGCAGTACTTGTAAAATATTTGTACGTATTGGTAAAATAAGTTTATAAAAAAATATTAACTTTTTTTATTTAAACAAACTTAACTCATAAATAGGCCTATTAGGATAGGACTGGAATTGAATTATGTAATGGGGTTATGGGCCCCCTGACCCCTTTGGCAGACAAAATTTTATGAGCCAGTCCGCCACTGTTTATAACACGGTCATGGGTTGCCAAAAAGTTGCGAAGAGGTGAGGACTTCGTCAAAAGAAATTGGAATAAAACTTTGGATGAATGTGAAATGGATACGAGCAAATCTGGGCGCCCAAATTTGCCACTCTCTCAGGAAACAGAGGACATCATTGAAAGCGGTACACGTAAGCGGAAAAACAGCTGTGTTAAACTTTCTAGAGAGATCGAAGTGTTGAGAGGAGTAGTATAGCCGAAAAAGGGGAGAGTGCAAGAATGTTGCAGGTTATTATGTAATGTTGCAAAGGGGGTGGGGTGTTGCAAAGGGGGGTGGGGGGGAACTTGGAGGCGGCGTTATCCCCCAAGAGAAAGGAGGAGGAGAGAAAGGAGGAGAGGTGTTCACCTGGCAGGAGCCAAGTGCACATTAAGACTTCAGCCGAGTTGGCGTTGTTTTATAGGCTCCTAATCAGCCAGTTGGCGTAAATGGCTTGAGTTGCCAGATACCGCGATACCATTGTATACATTATTATAGACTCCTAATCAGCCAGTTGGCTGTAAATGGTTGTCAGATACCTCTTTTTAGCAGTATTATTGTATACATTATTATTATATACGCCTAATCAGCCAGTTGGCTGTAAATGGCTTGAGTTGCCAGATAGCGCCATGTATTCATTTAATCGAAGACAGAGTTGCCAGATACCATTGTATACACTATTATAGACTCCTAATCAGCCAGTTGGCTTAGAAGGCTTAAATATTGCCAGATACCGCAATACCATTGTATACACTATTATAGACTCCTAATCAGCCAGTTGGCTTAGAAGGCTTAAATATTGCCAGATACCGCAATACCGTTGTATGCATTATTATATTTCGAATACCGGTAGTAGAAGGCATAACAATTAAGTAAAACAACATTGCATCATTCTGTTTATTATAAATATATAGAAAATAAATATACATTTGAGGAATATGCATATAACAGTACAGGAAATATATACACACAATTATGGATATATATAAAATAAAATATACATTTCAAATAAATATACACTTCAATAGAAATATGTACATAACAGTACAGGAGAAATATCACGCAATATATATATACCGGGTGTTTCAAAAGTCCCTCACTAATTTGATTTTCAATTTTCTTTGCAGCTAATTGACCAACGACGTTCATCTTGTGGGAAACTCTTACTCAGTAGTTGAGATTTGTTTGAGTCTACATTTGAAGTTTTGCTCCGTTTTCTTCTGCTACCATGCTGACTCTAGAGTAGAGGTGTAAAATCGCTGCATGGCAGGAGGTTTTTCAATCTGTGGTCGAAGTGCAGCGACGATTCCGGGCAGTCTACGGACAGCATTATGCACCGGATAGGAACACCATCGTCGCCACCCACCGGAAGTTTATGGAGACCGGATCCGTAAAGGACAAACCACGATCAGGAAGACCTCGAAGTGGGCGGAGTGAGGAGAATGTCGAAACTGTCCGTGAGGCGTTTACTCAGAGTCAAGGAAAGTCCATTCGGCTAGCTGCTGCGGAACTAAACATCAGCGCGACATCTATCCAACGGATTTTGCGGCGTGATCTCAAGCTGTATCCGTACAAGATCCAGGTGGTTCAGAAGCTGGAACCTCAAGACTACGATTGCCGGGTGGAGATGTGTGAGATACTGCTGCATCACTACGAAAGAGACCCATCGATCCTGGAGCACATGTGGTTCAGCGACGAAGCTCTCTTCCACCTTTCTGGTCGCGTCAATCGGCACAACACCCGCATCTGGGGAACTCACAATCTTGCGGAGATCCGTGAACATGAAAGGGACACGCCGAAATTGGTCGTCTGGTGTGCCATCTCCTCAGCTGGGCTGATTGGTCCGTTCTTCTTCCGGGATCAAGATGGAAATTCCGTGAACGTCAACGGAGACAATTACCTTCGTATGCTTCAGGAGTTCTGCATCCCCCAACTGTCAGCTGTAGCTGACATGCAAGAAGTCATTTTCCAGCAAGACGGTGCCCCTGCTCATTACTCTCGTGAGGTTCGCTCATTTCTGAATAAGCAGTTCCCGGATCGGTGGATTGGTCGCCGTGGTCCCATCGAATGGGCTGCTCGCTCGCTCGCCTGATCTTACCCCATGCGACTTCTTTTTGTGGGGCTACATTAAGAGCAAAGTGTACGCCACCAAGCCGCGAGTCCTCCCCACACTAGAAGAACGGATCAGGAATGCGTGTGCTTCTGTTACTCCCGAAATGTTGTCCAATGTCGGCCAAGAATGCGTAAAACGGTGGCTCGCTTGTTTCGAAAAAGACGGTGCCCACGTTGAGGTGTACCAGTGACTTTCCAGTAGATTATGAAGCCAAGTTTGATGCCACCAAAATTCTCATGAATCGTAGACTCAGCAATCAAATTGTCATTTGGTTCCTCTTGTAATTGCTATTTTAATAAAATTTTAAAAATAATGAGGGACTTTTGAAACACCCTGTATATATATATATATATATATATAAACACAAATCAATAGAAATATGCGTATAATCAGTAGAGGAGAAATGTCAAGCAAAATATAAATACAATTCACTTTTTTTTCAAAATACTAAACTCGGTCTTAATCGAGTTTACAATTACATCATTATTGCTCTGCATTACGCAGTATATGCGGCTTAATAATATTTCACCGCTTTAAGTATAGGGAAACCTGTACTCGATATGAAGGGCTTTCATATCGTTCAGTACTATTTTTGTTCCCACTTTACAACCGGTTGGTAAGTCATCTTTAAATACGTCTAGAATACAATCAAAAGCACGCACAAAGAGTTCATCGTTAGCTACATTATTAAACACAAGTTTATAAGAACGCTTTTCCAATCGAGGGTTTATTTCTACCGACTCGAGCTTTTCAATCGTGAACTCACTCAACATAGCGGCAATTGAAATAATCTTCTAAATCGTTACGACAACTGCGCGTTATATAAAGAAATAGTTCTTCAGGGTGAACGGTGTAGGTGAGCTCAGCCTTGTACCGATCAATTGCTTTGTACCAAAGTTCATGGTATTTCAAAGAGTCTAAACTTTTTAAATAAACGTCCAGCTCTAGACCATTCTCACCAGTCCACTACACTCGGTAAACCCATCGAGCAGAGCGGTGTATGCGTATTCAAGTACTGTATCAAAATAAAGCATGTCCGTAACACGCGCGTCTAATATAGGTTTCAGCTTACGGAATCCGACGATTTCAAACATTCTGTCGAGGATGAAACGGTTTCGCGTAGGAATAAGAGCGTTATTATCAGAAGCATTCTTCCACATCAGCCTTATATCAATGCACGGCCGATCGTTATTTATACACAACGTACATACAACGGCGTATGAGGGTGCGTCACTAATCTGCTCTCTTCTTGTACCTACGTTAGCAGGTATTTTATAACGATCTTCACTCCACTTCTCAACTATCACAAAGATTCTATTCATCTCCTCGATACTTAAATAAACCCGTTTGTTTGTCGGTCTACATTCCGTTTCCAGTACATAGCTAATGGTACCGGAATTACGCCCGAACACGCGCAACGATTTCGTCACGCCATCGTACGAGGCGTTGAGAATGCTGCTCAAAGGAAGTTCCATCGTATTCGAGGAGCGCACGTCCACTTGGCTCAAGCTCTGAGATAACTATGAGCCGTGTGAGGCACGCAGGTAGGCAGGAATGGTTCGACGGGCGGCTGACTCGATGATACGTGAATGGGCTTGTTCCGCGAGTCGAATTGTTGTACCGGTACAAGAATATCACTACCAGCCTACGCACCAGACAGTTTGGATAAGAACTAGGAACATTTTATGTTTTACTAAACATCTCCACACTCCGGCGCACTATTTGAGAGGAACATATGTTCATATTTTTCCTTTCTGCCCATCAAACGATACTCGTCTCTAAACTCTGTTAAAAATTCACGCAGGGCACTAGCCACAACCTCACTACGAACCTCATCATGATATACGTTAATATAGTGATAAAAATACTTAAGATTGCCCATGATCACGAGATTCACATTTTCAGTCGTAGGGTATGAGTAATCGACATGGTGTAGCATGACGTAATACCGCTTGTCACACCACCCATCAGCAAGACTCATTATCCATACCTGCTGCTTCTCTTCTGCACGCGTTGTTTCTTTTACTTCACGGTGTATGTGAGACTTTATAAAGTTTAGCTCTGCAGTATACTTCAGCACATCGTCTGTGCAACGAAAGCCTTCAACGGTATCACCAGAATATCCGTAGAGTATTTGTACATCTTGGAACTTCGCACAATCCAATGTGTTTTTAAAAGAGGCATAGGAGGGATAAATAGGAAGTTTTTCGGTATCCACCACATCCTGGCACTTTACTGAATACCATTACGTAAACGTTGTACAAGCAATATTAAAGGTAGCCATTTGAATACACGTCTGATCTGAATACACGTCTGATCTCTCGGGCTTACTGCGGTCGACTGACCACGCAGGGATTCCCAGATAGTAGCATGACTCACGGTCTTACAGTGGGCGGAGCTTAGAACTTTCACCTACACACACACACACACACACACAAAGGAGAAAGTGAAACGCTATTTGAAACATGATTTATTTAATAAACGAGATATTCAAGTTATATATATTTACAAATACGATTTAATAAACGAGATATTCAAGTTATATATATATATATATATTTACAAACAGATACGATTATATACAAGACGTGTGAGTTAGAAGCATCATTGGTATCCAAAGGGTACGGTATCATAGGTACCAGGTAACTGGTAACGTTTTCTATAGGTGTTACGGCACACCATCGTACCCCTAAGTTCCTTCACGCCCCCCAGCTTCTGCGCCCGAAAATTGTGGGTGCCTACAATTAGTTGGTGAGGTTGTTCATCCAAACATACTAGATCCTTCAACGACTCAAAGTTAACAACCTCCCGATTCGCATGGTTGAGCGTAATACCCTTTGCCTTCACGATATATTTCATTTCCTCCCCCACCCTGACCCGTACCCCATAAGTCTTAGGTCCTGTTGAGGCAAAAGAGTCGGCGTATGCGTTGTCCCCATACTCATCCTTGATCTCATCAGTGAGCTCGCCGAGGAACTCCCCAATAGTGGGCATGTATTCACCCTCCCTCTCTGTGAATATCACGCTATCTGTATCGGCATACAATACTCTCCGCCCAAGAGAATGCAATAGGCCCCAAAGTTTTATACGTGCGTAGGCTGTTGTGAAGCTGGCCACAGGTATGTTTGTAACCCTTGAGGTATCTGTGGCAAATTCAGTGTTGTTGTACTTTATTACGTAAGTATTACCTACATTTACGATCTCCATGACCTCTTTATCGGGGGCATTGGCATAATCCCAGACATCGCTATAACTTTGTGCCAAATGAATGCTCCCTCTGCCGGTATTCTGCGCAAATTTTCCCCATAAACTGTTTAGACACAACTTTGCATTAAAGCGCTTGCCAGGATTCTTTACAATTTGGACACGATCAAGTTGTATACCTTCGCGGTCGCGGTAACGTTGAATATAGGCAGACTTTTCATCTTCGGTATCAACTCCTCGCGGATACCCTGATGCCTCAACCTTATCCTTCAAAAAGGTGTTTATATATGGTGTGAAAAGGTTGGGTAGCTTCTGAAACCTCCACACCTCATGTATCTTCAGTATTCTATAACCATGGCGCATGGCTAGGGCCAATTCAGGACTTGTATATACGCCTCTGATCTTACGCTGGTGGGGTATATGGTTACATTCGCCGTTATCCTCTTCCGCGCACTTCACGCACAGGGGAAACATGAGCTTGTCGTCGATAACGACAGGTAAGATTGGCATCCATAATTTGCGTGGGGGGAGTACGTCTACGAAAGAGAGCCCAAAGTAACGATCATTCAAATTTTTTGAAAATTCATTGATGGATGGTAGGCTAGGTCCCACCAGTTTCTCAGGAGCGCCCACGGGGTACGGATTGCTCTTCATCACGTATGGGTATAAAGAACAGAAATCGTAGTAATGGAACTTCACGCCCTCCGTAGGTGGGAAGTATAGTCTGAAAGGATTTCTACGTCCTCCAAACAAGCTATCATCACATTTGAGAGGATCCAGCACCATTGAACGCTTGATCGCTTTTATTTCCTCACGGTACACCTCGTCTGTCTCCATCCGTGCATCATATTCATGCTCCCACAAGTCTTTGTGAGTGAACTGTGATCCTATAAGTTGATCGCGGGTGCGGGTCGATGCAAGACAGTCGGCAGGAGACCTACCGTGGATATCTCCGGTGATTCCGCACTCAGGACGGGGGCATCCATGCCACCAGCAACCGTTAAAGGAGTACACAGTCTTCACACCAGTGACACGGTTTTCACTTAACCCATCAACCCAAAAAACACGTCCATTAATCTTAATGGGTACTTCACCCGTGTTGCGGGCGTGCTTTATGTATACACCTGTCTGTTGCTGTAGGTGTATGAGCCAGTAAATAGCCTTGTGCCCGTAACTGCGGGGATTGTTTCGGTGAATAATGGCTAAGGTGTCTTTCGGCATGAAGTTATTCTTGAACACCGTAAAACATAATGATGCGATGGTGGTTGCGACTTGCAGTGGATCGCATTTGAAACGGGCTATGTACATCCTTCTAAAGGCCTGGAAACATACTCTAAGCACGCGCACATCATTCACGCAATAACGCTCACATTCATCAGCTATATTATAAGGGTTACTTTCATTAAAACTGTCGTAGTATCGATCAAAGTCTTCACGTTCATCCATACAGTCAAAATAATGTTTGGGGGGGGGCCTACGTAGTTTAAAGTCTCGCTGGTGAGGAAAGTGTATGGGAAGTATCCTTTGGAAACTTCAGCTACTACTCCCATCACCTTGGGTAGCTTTGCTAATTTACAAGGTGTGAATAATAAAGTATCTTTAAATTGTACATTGCCTCTTATCTGCATCTGTATTAATTTGTTGCCTCTTTTCAATGGATCACCTGTAAATATCTCAGAGGATTCGTGTTCAAGCAACTCCTTATAAAGGAACTGCGTGTCAAACTTTGCCCCGTTATGGGCGAGAATATACACAGTCATTTTTTTGAACTTGTCGGCTAACTTGACAATATAGGACACAAATAGTTTCACAGGACTATCGCTGACATTCGTTTTAAAAACGTTTGTCCGTTTACCACATTTGGGGCACTCGTCACATTCGATATCCATACACTCATCACAGATAGTCTGGCTCACAAGTAAATGTGGAATTACCACTTTGGTTTCAGCGTTCGTATATGTTTCTATATCGTAGTATACAGTTATACAAGGGTTATTTTTAGGCTTAGCATCTTTCATATAACATACATGCTTTACTCCATCCGCCTTATATTCCTCCTGGCATGTAGGACAGTGAATTACGTCACACTTGTGCTTAAATTTTCCACAATTATCCATTGTGTGAAACATACCACATTCACAGATTCTCATTTTCCTGCACGTGCCAATTGATTTATGGAAATCAAAACAGCTATTATTGAAAAATGTGCGTCTACACACATCACAGTCTCTCTTCTCAGCTTCAACTACACGGCTTTCACATTTGGTGCTTTTACACTGCTCACATACCATGTGACATTCTTTACAATGTCTCACTATATCATCCGCAAACTCGAGGCATCCCTTACACAAATTATGATGTCTCCCATATTTTCGACTTTTGTCATAACTCGCGTAAAGCCACCTTATATTACGGATGGGGAGATACGTTGTCCCTGACAATCCTAAAATAAGTAGGGGCCTTGTACGATCTCTCACACAGCTTTTAAAAACATACACAGTCCTACGACGATCATCCAACCCAAACACAACTATGCGGACATTCATTTCCTGTTCTACCCTTCTCAGCTCTTCAGGACCCATATTACAGTCAAATTCAAGTTCACAGTCTACAGCTAGTTTACGGGCACGCTCCACGACTGTAGGCAACCAAATTTTTTGAGTTCGTGTATTTTGTACAGTAAACATACGTGCTAAGAGTACTGCTATAAAGCCGCAACCACGATCGACGTTTATATGCCGTCTATAAATAGCTTGAGAATTGAAGTTAAGAGTATACGGTATGGCACTATGACCCGCAACACGGTATACATGGTCAATATTTACCGTGAAGTTGTCCATATTGAAGGCTATACTACTTTGGGCGGCTTGCATTATACGCCCTAATATATATTCTACATCTTCAGCCGCCAAACGTCTAAATGGCACTATCACCCAATAATCGTCTACATCACCGTCATCTGACCCGAATCCAAAGGACAGACTCGTCCTGACTTCACGCTCGTCACGATTCTGAAGAGCAAACTCTATAATATGCTCTACAACCCGGCGTAGTCCGCGCTCAATTCCACTGCTATACATGACTCTAGGGTCGACCCTGACTCTATACCGATTTCTAGTCAAGGCTGGGGTGGGGGCTGCGGATCGCACCAATTCCAGCGTTATACCATCCTCAACAGAACGGGGGGCGGCGGATGAATTAGTGGATATATTAGCGGAAGGTGCTGCTGATGGGGGCCCTGTTGCGTAGGAGGTTGATGGTTGGGGCTCTATTATTGTAGACTTAACAGAACGGGGGGCGGCGGATGAATAAGGGGATATATTAGGTGCTGCTGGGGGTGTTGTTGTTGCGTAAGAGGTTGAGGGTTGGGGATCTATTACCGCTGCAACAGACGCGTATTTCGGTCGCTTTATACCTGACGTGGGTATCTCATACCTCCGCTTTGGACGTGTTACAGGTATCGCTGGTGAGGGTTCAGAGGAGGAGATCACAACTACACTGTCGTCGAGGTCATCCGTAATGATGGGCTGCTCTACCTCATCGTTATTCACGGTTCTGTGGGAGAAGAAATATAAGGATCAGCACTCAAAATTTGTAATATTTTGTAAATGACTCACTTAGGAGTGTGACGTGTTAGAAATGGACTCTGTAGAAAAATTCAGATTCACGAGCCCATCCACATGTATTATATCTGGACCTACAGGATGTGGTAAAACTGTGTTTATGCTTAAAATCATTAAAGAAAAGGGGGAGATGTTCTCGAAATTTGTGCATAAAGTTATATGGTGCTATTCGACGTATCAATCAGTGTTCAACGAGTACCAAGATGATATTTTGTTCCACAAAGGCGTATATGACGTTAATTCGTTAAAGGGAAATGAACATACAATCGTTGTAATTGACGATCTCATGTTGGAGATGGATAAAACGTTTGCCGAGACATTTACAGTATTCTCCCACCATCTTAACATAAGCGTGTTCTTCATCAATCAGAATCTATTTTTCAAAAATAGATACATGCGCGATGTGTCGTTAAATACGCAATATCTAGTCTTATTCGCGCAACGTAGAGATGTATCACAAATTGGGGTATTAGCCAATCAAATGTTCCCGAATCAGCGTAAGGAGTTTTTGGAAGTTTATAAAGAAGCTACAAGCACGCGTTACGGATATTTGCTTTGCGACCTTCATCCGCGAAACACGTTTAGAGTGCTTCTGCGAACGAATATATTTCCAAACGAGCCTGAAACGGTGTATATTCCAGAATGACAAAGAGACTAAAGAAATACCGTGAATTAATAAAAATCTATCATCGACTGCCCCGGGCAATGCAGCAGATGTTTATTAAAAATATCGATGCCGAATTTTTAAAATGCATCTGTGAAATCTGTCTTAACGTTATAAATTGCAATGTATCAATGAAAACCCATCAGAAGGCTCGCCTACGCTGCTACAAGAACATAATACGTGCACTCGCTCGTAAAAGCCAAACTGTAGCGAAGAAAAAACGAATTATTGTACAAACAGGAGGGTCATTTCTCCCCATCTTATTTTCAGTTTTGGGTCCTTTACTGACTAGATTAATATAATGAAGAAAGTGGTAGTGATTCCCCACGAGGTGTACGCCTCACTGCAAAGGAATCCAGACACGTATCTAGATCCCCGTAAAAGCAGACTTAAAAGAATGGAAAGCGAATTGTTAGCCCTATTAAACAGTGAAAAAACACCTGATGAGAAAAGAATCTTATACCAAGAAGCTCTGCAGAAATTTCTTCACGAGTACGAAAATTATAAGAGCCCTACAGAGATTCCTGTGGTTATTAGGCACAGCACGGGGGACGATGGCGACATATGACCTGTACCCGACGACACAGCTGACCAACCAAAAAGATTAGCCACACAACATATCGAACATGTATTAAAAAATACCCTCCCACTTACATTGAGGAGTAAAGGCTTAAGTCTTTATAATCTATTGAATGAGGATCCCGCCATACAATGGACCGATACAGGGGAGATCATTGTGGAAGGATCAAAGGTACAGGGATCGAATATCGTAGACATTGTCCATGATCTGGTGAGAAAGTGGGATAGGCCATCACCATCAGGATGGAAGCATATTAAAGCAAGACTACAACAAATAAATGTCCCTAAAACGTTGATAGGAAATCTGAACAGGTTAAAAGACTTGGAACATGCAACGCCTGTGACACAATTGAAGGCGCCGTCACCCCCGGCGGTAACACCTTTGAAGAGGAGCAAGAAGAGGTTAAACCAACCCTACCCACGTGCCTCTAAAATACGCAAATGGCTAACGTATTAACTAAACGCTATTATGACATTTCTACCCCATCCTCTTACGGCGGCGTAGATAGACTGTACAGAAGTGTTTACGGAGTAGGAAAAAAAGATGTTGAAAGATTTTTGAGGGTGCAGGACGCTTATACGCTTCATAAGCCTGTGAGAAAAAGGTTTAAAACAGCCAAGACAACGGCTTCCTCGATTGATTCTATTTGGCAAGCAGATTTAACAGACATGCAAAGATATTCTGTGTATAACGATGGTTACCGCTACATTCTATTCATAATAGACGTATTCTCTAGATATCTGTGGCTAGTTCCTCTGAAAAATAAATCACCTGAAACAGTTGCTAAAGCCACCAAAACGCTAATGTTAAAAGAAAACAGGGTTCCTGGCTATTTTTGTACGGATATGGGGAAGGAGTTTATATGCCGTGCTTTTCAGAATATGTTGACAGTTTAATATCAGCTATTACACAACCAATTCTATACATAAGGCTTCTTTAGCTGAAAGAGTTCAGCGCACCATAAAGGAACGCATGCACAGTTATTTTACACATAAAAACACATACAGATTTCTAGACATTCTGGAATCATTGGCATCATCCTACAACCGCTCACACCATCGCACGATTGGGGCAACACCTAACGAAGTTTTAGAAAGAGGTACGCTCCCGAGAAGAGATGGATCACCACCACCACCACCACACTCTGCGCGCTTCAAAATCAATGATTATGTAAGGCTGTCGCGTTCGGGGAATAAATTCGCAAAGGGTTTTGAGCAAGGATGGACACGCGAGATTTTTAAAGTTAGGGCTGTGAGACCTAAAGGTGAGATAATGATGTATTACATTGAAGATTTGAATGGGGAAGAAATCTCAGGAGGCTTTTACCGCGAGGAATTGCAGAAAGTTGCGTTTAATTTAGAAAAAAATATGTTTAAAATTGAGAAAATTTTAGGAAGCAAAGGTTCAGGAAGGAGAAAAATGTACCTGGTGAAATGGCTAGGGTACCCAGAAAGCTTCAACACCTATATAAAAGCTGATGCAATAATGAAGCTTAAATAGTATGCAACATGGCTCCTAACCATTTCTACGTCACACTCCCGTCCTCCTCGTCCCTGTCTGTACACCCTAACAACACGCTAGCCAACTTTGTAACAGAACTCCATGGGCACATTGAATTGGGTCGTGATTCGTATGAGGTGGGGATATGCGAAATTCAGCTGGACACCGTCTTTTTAAATATTGAACATAAAGAAACCGTTTTTACGATTCTTAGAGACATTGACGAGTGTGAAAAAGCTGGGGTAGCTATGGATGAAACTATGCGCATCGCTCGGACTAAGATTGCACGGTATTACAGTACAGAAGTAAGACTAGGGCCGGGTCAATATGGTTCGGTCGAGGATGTTGTGAGAGGCTTAAACGTAAGTTTAAGAAACTCAAACCTTACGAATGATTTAGTATATGAAATCGTAAACAACCCTGTACATACACTAATCCTAAAATCAAAGACTAACAGACGTCTTAAAGAACATAGAAAGTTCAAAATTCTAACCAACGGCCGATATAGCGCAGCCTTCCAAAGAGACACATTTCACGAGACACAGTGTAACTTGTCCAGATTAATGTATCAATTGAAGATGGAGAAATTGGCTGAAAGGTCCCCAGACATGTGCTATATTTACAGTAATATAGTGGAGCACCAGTTTGTTGGGGATACCCAGGCACGCCTGCTGCGCATTGCTCACATCCCCAACCATAGAGGAAGGAGTTTGAGTATTACATATGACAGACCCCATTATGTGAATGTCGCAACTAATTTAATAACCAATATCACAATATATATAAGAACGATTGAGGGCGAAAACTTCCCATTCGGTAACGGGAGCTTAACAGTGAAGCTACACTTTCGACGCACTGAGTTATAATGGATAGAAAGCCTTTCACCGTCTATCGAGGGATGCGATACCAGCGCGGTAGTGGACTTGGATCCATTTTTCATCCATACTACGTATGGCTGTTCCTTTGCTGAAGAGGGGTGCCAGATACCTTGGAAGGAAAGCGCTACAATCAGGCCTTAACACTGCAGAAGACATATTGGCCGGGGCTAAACCTAAAGAAGCTATAAAAAAACATTTAAAGCGTACACGGAACGAAATCATCAAAGATGCAAAGAGAAAAATGCGTGGTGGCGGGAAGAAGAAGAGGGCTCCCCGGAAGAAGAAGGGGTCACGTGGTATTAAACGTAAAAGGCTATCAAAAAAGAAATGCTGTAAGCGAATGAAACCTATGGTTGACCACTTTTTTGACTTATATAAGCTAAGGATATTGATCTCATGAATCATAGTTTGTTTACCACTTGTCGAGAGAGGAGTCACTATTTCGCCATGGCACGCTTCATCCACCCATGTAGTTCACAATGCTGTAAATCGGAGCTGTCCTTTTTTGAGCTCCCGCCAACCCAAGTTTCTATTGAGCACAGTGACTTTATTACAATTAACCCTTTAAACACAATTAGTTCCCCGAGTGCACCTATAGAATTCGTGATACCCAGCTCAGGTCCTTACTTTTTTGATCCAAGCTGTGTGCACATGTACGCTAAGCTACGTATAGCCCATTCTGATGGAACGGTCTGCGATGACAAATATGCTGTATACCCTGAAACAAACTTTCTGCACGCCATATTCAACCAGTGTGACGTATATTTAAATCAGACCAACATATCGGCAGGCACGGGGTACTATCATCTACGAGCCTATTTGGAAAATGTCCTCAACTTTTCCAAAGAAGCGAAGGCTACCTTTTTAAGTGCGGAGGGATATTATCAAACTAAAGATGAAAGTAGTATAAAGGACAAATTTAAAAATTCTAAAAAGAAAATATACGAGTGTTTTGGACGGTTGCACACAGATTTCACTTTCCAGGAGAAGTTGCTTGTGAACGGGGTGGATATGAAAATAAAGCTCACCCGCACGAGTCCTGAGATCTGCTTAAATCTGGATGCGAATCAAGAAGAGGGTGCAAAGCCCGTTGTGGTTCACATTATGGACACATACCTCCGCGTAAGGCGAGTGAAATTAAGTTCACCAAAACAACTAGAAATTGAGAAAAATTTACTAAACGCTACAGTGAAATATCCTATTAACAGAGTGCAGATCAAACTATATACGGTTCCTGCAGGGTTGGCATCGAAGCAGATAGAAAACATTGCCCTGGGAAATCTTCCTAAAAGGATATTAATCGGCATGCAGGACCACGCTTCGGTGAATGGAAAATATAAAAAGAGTGCCTTTAAATTCGAGAATTTCGGACTTAAAAATATAACTCTGTACGTTAATGGCACTGCTTTGGGTGGAACAATGGGTACGGACTCTTCATCAGACGCTGTGTTACCTCTTTGTGCCAGAGCCTATAGTAATCTGACCCATAT
>JAJOZX010003285.1:422500-477500 GCA_023014485.1 Bathynomus jamesi | reverse complement strand
CGTGATATTATTCTATCCCAGCATGTCATTCCTTTTCTAAGAAACCCAAACAATGTTATGGATGTCGATCAGGTCACACTTCTGCACGATAAGGCCCCCTGCTTTAAGGCATTAGCCACTCAACAGTTGTTGAGGAAACATGAGATCGATGACGCAACACATTGAACCGTTTTAGCAAATTTGCGTAACGATCAAGATCTATTCACGTCACTTTTGGCAAGCTAACCAAAGCGAATTCAGGCTGTCTAGGAAGCCAATGGCGGGAACACCAAGTTTTAATTGTTTCTCATTAAATGCAGGATTAAATTCTCTTTTGTAAGGTATGTTTAAATGCAAAAAACTCCTCTTTTTTCTACGTGAAGGTCAAAATATGAAAATAAAAACCCACTCTAATAGACAGAGTTTATTTCCACAACAGTTTCGACGCCCACTGGCATCCTCCTTGGGTGGATACAGAAAAACGAATGAACCAAAACAAGAGGGAAAAACAGTCCAGGGACCGACCGTTAAGAAATTCGCACCTAGGTTAGATCCCATTCTCCCGACACCGGAAGGGCATTTTCATTAAGTACATTCGCGCAAATTTAAAACTATCTTCCTATTCTAAACATACAGATTCTATTATTTTTTTTATTTTTTTTTTACATAATTATTACATTTATTATTAAATTTATTACATTTAATATTGCATAATTATTTATTACAGAAATTATAAATTTATTATTACATTGGTTATTACATTGTTGTTTATTATACAGAACTTATAAACCGAAAAACGAATGAAAAAGGCGATTAGGAAACAATCACAGAGACCATTCGTTTTTCTGTATCCACCCGAGGAGGATGCCAGTGGGCGTCGAAACTGTTGTGGAAATAAACTCTGTCTATTAGAGTGGGTTTTTATTTTCAAGGTATGTTTAGTTTTACTGTACCTCTACTGGTTTAGTTAGGCCATGGGCGGGGGGGGCTAAGGTTTATTGGAGCCCCGTACAGTAATTCAATGGTAATAAGATACAGTAATTAGGATGATAAAATGTGGTACGTAATAAACATCAATAAGTCTACATGCGGTATTACGTTAACGTTACATAAAATTACGAGTCCGATACACGTTATTGGAGACATTTTAGACAGCCTATTCGGCTTGGCTGCGAGTTTGTATGAAGGATGTAGGTTGTATACAGAGAAGACTAATACGACACTGTAAAACACCGTAGGCCAAGTGAGTTAGGCCTATGTAGAGAACATTAAATACTGAGCTAAGTTATGATAGGCTGTAGAGCGCAATGGCCGTATAAACAACCATTTCAATGAATTTACAATAATCAGTGAACGAGAAGCTAAGGTAGAAATGTACTCCGAATGGTGCCTGATGACGGACTAGTTTGAAACTTCACCCATTAACCGCTCCAGAAATGAAAAACTGTTAAAATGATTTTTAAGGTTTCTGACGATTATAACTAACGCAAGTATGTCAGTAGTACATGAAGAGCCTTCCTCCTCAAATTGACCTGGACCCAAATAACTTCGTATGCGGTGTTGAGGTGTTCTCTTACAAGATGCAGATGTCTTTTAATTAAAGTAAAGAATAACTCATCTCTCCCTGTGTGCCCTATCTTTTAGAAACATTTTGTACCTCTTTAAGCTGAAACTCCCTTTCGAACTCATTAGTAGAAGTATTTATACCCAATTCTCGTTATCGTTATGACGTCAAAATCTTCAACAGGACTAGTGCTACAAATTCGTCAGATTTATTCCTAATGGACATCGCATTAAACTGGACGACCTTTAGGGTATTTATGTCGAATGTACGCGACCTCGAATAGACATTCGCCGTCGGCTCTACTCGAATCGACTCATTTATCGTAAAATTCACTCGAATAGGCTCGTTTGCTGCCGAATGAAGTTGAACAGAGGGGAAAGAGAGAGAGATTATAGATTTTTCTAACTGGATCATATACGATAAATATGTTTATATCACCGCTTGGAGGCTAATGAAGCGAAATAGAAAATGTGATTTTTTTCAACTCAACCTAATCAGGTCACTTTCAGGTGCCACTGTAGGAAAAGGGGACGACTTGTCCCTCTTAAACCGTATAGTTAACCCTCTAACCTACCGCGAAATAACTGCGCATTCTTTGTTTAATCTTACCTAATCTTAAATTCTATTGGAAACCATTTATTTTTTTAATTGACAATAATTTTTAGGTTTATCAAATATTTTGAGGAATAGAAAATTCGTGTGTGTATAGCATTAGTTTATTAATACAAATCTTTTGAAGAATAAACACGATCGCTTTGAGCTTGTAAAATTGATGAAACATTATATTTGAGACGAAAAAATATTTACAATCAAGAAATAAAAATACACCACTAAATCTGAGATTTTCTTTATTATAGGATGATTTTCGCTATAGAGTACATTATGTTCCTCGAACGTCTTCTTTCTTCCACTCTCGGAACATGACTATGACGTCACAGAAAAGGAGTCGACTCGACTTACTTAACTTCACAGTCTTCTTTTAAGTTTGAAAAACCCTCCCGTTAGTATGAAATTATCTTTTTATTAGTGAGAAATTAAAATAATTTGAATTTAAAGGAGTTTAAATTTTAGTTACAGGCTTAGTTTTCAATTACATGTTGTTTGTAACATAAACAAATGTAAACAAAATTTATTAAGAAAAATTGTTTGAATCAGTTCGAATTTTTTGTCCATGAAATATACAATTTCTTTTTTTTTTAAAGACTAAAATATACGCATTGAAAGTACAGAAATTCATTACCCACTAATGAATAGATATCAATTTTACACCATTCACAAAATATTTATCTCAGCTATCAATTGTAAAAAATTGTAAATAGGAATTGGACCGCTAAAACACATCTGGAATGTAAATATATAAATGGATAGTCTAAATACCAAACTAGAGGTAATCTAAATGATCAGTTATAACCGCATTTCACAATGTAGCACGAAATAAAATTGTACAAGCACACTGTTCAAAACAAAAATATTGATTGAAGGAATAAATGTTTTGCTCACAATTCATATAATTTACAACTTTTTGATTCTGAAATGTAAAATGTTGCTCCACTTGTGAACTGGTTAATGTCCAGACATTTGTCCTAGCTCACGACAGAGCACTGGAATGAACACCTTTGTTTTACAGATTCGCTTTATGACAAATCGGAGGTAGTATAGACACATAAATTAGACCTAAATATTTTGTACAATTTAGACAAATTTATTAGAATAAATGAGACAAGGTAAATTACGACATTTTCAATGAGTGGATTTTTTGCAGCACGGCAACCCTAAACATTGAAGTCGTTCTAAATTCAATTAGTATTAATTGAAGGTGTTCCAAATCTGAGACTGATATACGTTTGTGCCTTTGGAAATACTTCTGGTTTCTTTGTATTTGTTTGTAAGTATAAAGGTAATAACTGAGGCCCTCCCAGGAAGAAGTGGCTAAGCGACCAAAATAAAAAACGCCAGAAAACGCAATTAAGGTTAAAATGCTTGTTAAAGTTAAAAGCCCGTTAAACTTTTGAACTTTTTGAACATATTTCGTTGAAATATATTCAAAAGTTCAAAACTTATGGCAACTTTCAAATTGGTACAAAGTTTAACTGCGTTTTTCTGGCGTTTTTAACTTTTGTCGCTTAGCCACTTCTTCCTGGGAAGGCCTCAATTATTTTAACACATTTTACAAATTATAATTTTTGTTTTAAATTTCCATTTTGTAATGGAAAATTATAGAATAATTTAAACATTATTGAGGCTAATTATATAATTAAAAAAAAACACTCCTACAGTCTAAATATACAGTAGATAAATAACTCAGTTACGTCACTATTAGTAACTAATATTATTGTTATTATTAGTACATTATTATTATTATTACTATTATTATTATTACACTGATGAAGATCTACGCATTTGTATTAGAAATTAAATAGAAAAATAATATATAGATAAAAAAATTTTAATGTTTTTATAAACCAAAGCCGTAAATAAAGGGAATGTGGGTTCATTATATTTGATAGACAACATCTCATGCTAACATAGGTCCTATATAGCGTTCTTGCCTCCACGAAATGCACTTAAATCATAGGTATTTATACAGTAAAAAGTTTTTTTTATATACAAATGTCAATATAAACTCTCATTTCAAGTTTACAGCAAAATTAATTTTGGGTAATATTATCATTTTTTTAAGCGGGAAGTCTCACGTGTTATTATTATTATTATTATTATTATTATTGTTATTAATATTATTATACATAATTACAATAACACATGAAAATTGTTACATCTACATTGTGTCTATATCGAAATTTTTCACCACAAACATTAGGCCTCGTCTTGCGCGGAATATCTCCTATACAAGCGTCGTTCTTTACGTTATTTATACTGCGTGTTCTTTGCAGTTGAATGTGTATATATATATATATATATATATATATATATACACTTTCATTCATTCTAACTTGTCCTTTATTTGAACATCAAAAACAAACACATAATATATATATATATATATATATATATATATATATATATATATATATATATATATATATATATATATATATACTTTAAAACTTTAAATATTGTGATTTAGGTAGCAAAACGTGACATAGAATTTGAGTTTGTCCGATACAGAATGTGTATGCCTTAACGTACAGTCGCTTCCAAAAGTTGGGATACACAGTTCCGAAAGTTTATACAGGTGTGGCCCGAGTGTGTCATCAAGGCTTTTGTAATCAGCTGTATTGTTGGAGAGCGATTTTCTTTCAGATCAGAATTTGAGATGATGGGAAAAAGCCATTTTAAAAAAGGTTAATGATATATTATATATAATTGTTCAAGATCGACTTATATATATTTATATATATATATTATATATATATATATATATATAATTTAGTGGTGGACCGGATGTCAGTTTTTCAACATCTGCGGATGCGGATGCGGATTTTTAATTTCAATATCCGCGGATGCGGATATTTAGTTAATCTATCAATATAATATAGAATTATGAATATATGACATAATTTTTCAAATTTCGTGATATTACTATTATGGCAGGCAGTGCATAAGAATAAAAATTAATATTAATGTTTTCATTATGATAAAAATAATAACTTTCTCAAGAGTTTCAGCCACAGAAAATTCAATGAAACAAGTTTCATTCAATTTTCAATTGCTAATTTTAGAAACTGGGCAAATTTTGCAATGTGTTTGCTATAGAAAATTAGCATTTTTATTTTTGCTAAAGAATTTACTATTTTTTGAATTTATTTACAATAATCTTGCTCGAAACACGATAGACGATAGACTGCTTGATCTTATACGAACAATTTCATTCTGAAAAGTTACTGTGTTGCTGTGAAAAAAAAAATCAGTGGAGTACGCACAGCGGCACAGGCAGTGTTTGTTGATTTAATGGTATTTATATTTTGAGGTTTATATATTTGTTTGTTCATTAATAATTAATTAATACTTTACATAAAATGTGCATGACTGGGCCTTATAAGCTACTTTATAAGCTAATTTAATTGTAAATTGCATAATTTATTAGAGGTAATATCCGCATAACATCCGCAGTCAGAAGTGCGGATGCGGATGTTAAAAATGATGCGGATATTCGGTCCACCACTAATATATATATCGTAATCTTGTAAATGGTTCCGCACGACTATGGCTTATCACGCACGGAGGTCACGCCCGTGGCCATATATATATATATATATATATATATAATTAGTTTCATTTAGAATTGAATATATATACATAAAAAAGAAAAAACATACTGACCGAACTTGGTTGCAAAATATATATATATATATATATATATATATATGCCCCACAGTATTTAAATACTGTTGCAACGCACTGTATATTCTCTTTCTTGTTTCAGTGACGATATACAGTATCACAAACGCACAATTCTTAATAATAATTAATGATAATAAAAAATTTGAATGTATAATACAAATAAATTTCTTAGAAAAAACTGTGTATATATATATATATATATATATATATATATATATATATACAATTATTATTTATGTACATGTAGAATATAAAATTTTAATTAAGGAATTAAATAAATTTACAGTATAGTTTGGGTCGAAAATTAAAAAAAATTGTGTGTGTGTATATATATATATAGTATATTTTTTCTTTTTTCTTTTTTTTTTCGCCTTTTTACTGCTCTGATGATTGACTAGAAGTGTCATTCCCATGACTATAAACCATGCTCAACTATCTGTTACTGGTTACTCAGAAACCAGTAAAGGGTGACCAGAAACGGGATTCTGGGAAAATTAATAAATTAAATAAATATATATTTTTTTATGATTTTAAAGAAAAAGTTTATTAAAGTGAACGTTTCGTCCGTTCACTATTGACGTCTTCTCGTAACTCAATAGAAATCGGAAGATTCGAGCGTTTTGCACTGCTTGGAGAGCGTTGCGTACTGTCCTTGGTTCGGTCCCAGAGGAGGGTGGTTATGATTGTGCTGATGGCTGTGGCTGTGGCTGTGACTGTGGCCGTGGCTGTGGTTGTGATGATGGCCCCCGCGGGGGCCGGTGTTCCCCACGGGAGGGGGACCTCCGTTACCTCGTAAGGTACCCCCGAGAGACTCTCCTAATGAACCTCCGCCACTTCCAGGTCCCATCATTCCTCCGACACTGTCGCTATTGTACATACGTCCATTACTAAAAATAAGAAAGTGTCTTAATGGCTGACTCGGACTATGTCATTATTGTTCCTCTTTCTATGTCATTCATTTACTAAATGATCGAGGGGATTCTGCTTTGGGAATGTGGGCGATGGATGGGCACCAGCTGAATGGGAAATGGTTTGTGGTATTAATAGTGTCATATGAAGGATAAAACTAGCAAACAGACTTTAATCCCATAAACCTCAAAATCCTTCCTAACAACGTGTGTGAAATTACCAAATAAGGAAGTGACCATACGTCATTATAAACATTGTAAAATTCTTTAACATAATTGAAAGCGCTTGTGGTCTGTACGCAGTCTTTATAAACAAGTTACGCTTCATTGCAAATTGAATCCTGATTTGGTGATCAAGTGCAGCAAAGAATCATCACCCGAGAGATGCTTTTCAATGAAAAGATCACGTGATTTACTGATTGAAAACCGAGTATATATAAATAATTCAAAATTGCAATAACCCTTCAAACAGCACAATTGATAAGTGAACACCTCAAAATCACTTTGAAAGTGTCTTTGAAAGTATTTTCAAAAGTGTCTTTGAACACTTTCTCATTCCCTGTATATTTGTACAGTACTGTACAGTATGACCTTTTAATGTATACAAATATTAACTAAAAAACTAAAAGTTAAAAATAATATCTAGTGATTTTGAATGTTATTTCGCCGAACTGTATAACGTATGCTCAAAATTGTTCATAAAACAATTAGTTCTAGTTTACGCGGTTGTAGCTCTATCTATTATCTATTACAAGTAAAGAATTTCTATTTAAGATAATATGATTGGAATAGTGAATTAATACTGTATACAAATACTTTAATGGGCAGAGTAAAATTATAAATTATATATGCTTTCAATTAAAAAACCATCGATTAGACTTTACTACTATCATGAATGCCGCCTATATACTGTATGTATATGTTACAGGGAATCTGTGTAACTAGGGATTTCATGAAATCTCTAAAATGTTGAGGGATTTCATCTCACGTTAAGTCGTGATATTTTCGTTAAACTTAGGGGAAAATTATTGAATGCCCGGTTAATTCAACTGTACTTCCTTGACGACTGGTTTGGTTAAGTCGTAATAATTTCGTTAAAACTAACAAAAATATCACGACTTAACCTTACTGAAATCCCTGAACATTTTAGGGATTTCATGAAATCCCTAGTTACACAGATTCCCCGTAACATACATATATACCTCAAGCAGCAGTGTTGCATGATTCTTCTGTCATGGATGTATCATATATCAGGTTTTATATGTTAGTTCTTTATCATTAAAAACTAATCTAATAACCGTAAAAGCCATGTTTATGAAATTCGAATATGTTCTGTATTCACGCTTTAATTATTGCCTAAATCGATGAGAGGATATAGTTCGAAAGTTTAATTATCGTATGAAATGTACACGGGAAGTACAAGAATGTAAAATCAGGGGGTAACTGGGAAGGAGTTTATGTTATTATTATAGGTATATTTACATTATATACTTCATATACATGATACAACCTAATGTGCATGCAAAATTACATATACAACGTTGGAGCAAAAAAGTAGAATACTGTCTGAAATGCGCTGATAACCTTGAAAATTCCTTTAAGTGATACACCTTTATCGGGAATATAGAGTATCTGCGACGTCATTATAATAAAGACAGCTGTGTGTATAGGTGTAAATAATCTTTTTGTTTTTGTAACGTGAAGAAAGTATGAAATCATTTCTGGCAGAATACTCCCCTTTTAAAGGCAAAACTTATTACATTCTTTAATTCCTGTTACCCATCACCGTATGCCATGGTTGTCGAGCAGAGCATACGGTCGACGGGCCAGAGTGAGGCCCGCCAAAGATTTGTATCAGGCCCGGCTGGCGGATACTGAAAATTCATCGTCTAATGTTACATTTTATTTCAATAAAATTTACTTTTAAAATAAAATTTTATCTAAAATTTGCACACTGGCCCTCGGTGTGGGTCATTAATTAAAATATGGCCCTTCATGAAAAAAGGTTGGACACCCCTGCCCTATACCCTTACTTTTAAATATGATTTTTTTTTATATAAATATGTTTTTTAGTCCATTTTTCGTCTTTTTTTCTTTTTCTGCCAATTTTGAAAACAAACTATATAGCAAAGCCTCATCAAATAGTGAAAAGTTAATGCATAGTGACATGCCAAAATATTAGAATATCTTGTCAGGTGTTACAAAAAAAAAAGAGAATGAATTCATTACGTTTATTGATTACTGTCAATATATTAAACCTTAATAAAAAACTTCTTAACTCTCCGTCTTAGTATTTAGTTGGTCCGCCCTAAGCCCGGATTAAGGCCTCTAATCGACGTGGCATCGAGTCGACAAGCCTTTCGCTTTCTTCCATAGTTAGTAATTGCCAAGTTGTTATTGAACACCTCTTCAGTTCAATAAGTGTTCCTGGTTTACGCTTTTTGGACCTTCTGCTGAGCAATATTCCAAAGATTTTCGATTGGATTAAGATCGGGAGAATTAGCTGGCCATAGTGGTACTTTAATTTCATGAGCATCAAACCACGCAGATGTTGCACGAGCCGCATGAGCTGGACCTAGGTCATGTTGAAAAGTAATGGTTCTTTTCCATACAGCTGTTCTGTAGACTCCAGCATGACGTATTCTAAAATTTCTCGATAAACGTGACTATTGACAAATGCAAATGACCCCACACCATTTGTATCCATGCAACCCCACACAAACACACTCGCCGCCTTTATGAAATAGGATTTCGGTCGCGAAAACCAAAAATTAAGCCGATGTTAAATGCGAAGCAAAAGAGAAGACGACTATCTTGGTGCAAAAAAAAGAATTGTATGGACTGCAAATGAGTGGCAAAAGGTGCTTTTCTCAGAAGAATCAAAATTTTCTGTCATATGGTGACACGAGTCCGCGAGTTTCGCGAAGAAAGTTTGAAATGTATCGTGAAAGCTAACTGAAGCGATCAGTCAAATTCACGGCAAGTGTGTTAGTGTGGCGTTGCGTGAATACAAATGGTGTGGGGGTCACTCGCATTTGTAAACACAACTGTCAATAGTCACGTTTGTCAAGAAATCTTAGAATACTTCGTGCTGAAGTCTGCACAACAACTGTATGGAGACGAACCATTTATTTTTCAGTATGACTTAGCTCCAGTTGATGCGGCTCGCGCAACATTTGTGTGGTTTGATGCTCATGTAATTGAAATACTACCATGGCCAGCTAATTCTCCTGATGTTAATCCGATAGAAAATCTTTGAAATAGTTCTAAGCAGAAGGTGCAAAAGCGTAAACCAGGAACACTTAGTGAATTAAAGAGGTATTTGATGACAACCTAGCAATTGATAACTACAGAAGAATGCGAGAGGCTCGTCGACTCGATGCCACGTCGATTGGAGGCCGTAATCAGGGCTAAGGGTGGACCAACCAAATACTAAGACACAGAGTTAACCCATCTATGCCTTGCGTCCCATATGGACGACAGTCAGATTGTTAGCATTTACATTGGGAATTAAAGACAAAAATTAAAATCGGTTCCAACATAAATGGATCAAAAAGTCATCGATAAAGGTTTAATATATTGGCAGTATTCAATAAACATAATTAATTTATTCTAATTTTTGTAACACCTGACAGGATATTCTAATATTTTGGTATGTCGCTATACATTAACTTTTCATTATTTAATAAGGTTTTTGCAATATTTAAATTTTTGGATCACCTGAAGATCCGTCACTCCAGCATTTTTTTAGTTAGCTTTATAAAGGTTAACTAACGAAAATATCACGACCTAACCTAACCAATCGTCAAGGGCGTACAGTTGACCTAACGAGTGGTTAGGTTAGGTCGTGATATTTTCGTTAGTTAGCCTTATAAAGCTAACTAAAAAAGGCTGGGGTGACGGATCTTCAGGTGATCCAATTTTTTTTTCAAAAGTGGCACACAGCGGTGTCTTTTTACCATAATGACGTCACAATACTCGATATTCCTCATAAAGTATAAATTAAAGGTATTATCAAGGTCAGGAACACACTTGAGAAAGTATTCTATTTTTTTGGTCCGGAGTTGTATATATATATACATATACAGTGTTGTGACACTTGAATTTTTGGAACTCCAGTAATTACAATTACTAGTTACTACCTCAAATAAGTATATAGTTAGAGTTACTAATCGCTGTCTCAAAAAAGTAAGTAGTTATTAGTTGCTCTTTCAATAAAGTAATTAGTTAGTAGTTACTTCAAACGTTAGTTTCAACATTTTTCCTGGTTTTAGCGACCAAAAGTACTTTCCATGACAAGTGGTACTTGCCAACGTTGTTCATTTGTTTTAGACTGTTTGTGAATTAACGAAGAAACAACAAGACTATTATTATATTAGCATTAGATATATGTTGCCCACAAACTTGCACTGTGCACAGTACGTGCATCAAACAAGGTTTGTGAAAAAAGTAGCTACTAACATTTTGCTCTCAGTAAAAAGCAACTCTTAAAAGTTACAATAAGTTACAGTTACTCAGCCGCCGGAAAATGTAACGAGTTACAGTTACTAAAAAATGTAACGATTATTGAGTAACTAATTAAGTCACAACACTGTGTGTGTGTGTGTGTGTATATATATATATATATGTGTGTGTGTGTGTGTGTGTGTGTGTGTGTGTGTGTGTGTGTGTGTGTGTGTGCGCGCGCGCGTGCAGCACAAATATTCATCATACACAATTTTTCATACTGATAATAAGTGGCAGTTTATGTACAACATATGGACAGTGGCGTACATAAGGGGGGGGGTATAGGGGGCATAAGCCCCCATTGTAAAAATCATTACTACGCTCATTAAAGATATTTGAGAAAGAAATTTTTAAAAATCGATAACTTTGCAATATTCACCACAAAAAAATCTTGATGTCATATGGAGTTTCAGTTATTTCATGGTTACCAGGACATGTTATTAACTCAAAACTCAAAATTAATTTTGGCTGGCTTAGGAACGTTTATATACAGGGGTTAGACAAAATAATATGAACACCTTGATAAATGGCGGTTTTTATTCTTAATATGGAGTTGGTCCTCCTTTAGCGGCAATAACAGCTGCAATGCGTCGGGGAATTGATTCATACAACTTTTGGACAGTGGCTAGAGCAGTGGTTCTCAACGGGGACGGTACCGCCCCCCAGGGGGCGTTCACTGGGTGTCGGGGGGCGTTAGAAGCTGGTTAGTTGAAAAGGGGGCGTTAGTCAGCTAATGGGGGGCGTTCATGTGTTTCAATGAATTTCATCTACACAGTTCTGGAATCTACATTAAATTTGAATGTTTGAATGAAATTAAGTGGCTGAAACAAGGTTACTAGAACCTTTTAATTTAGCAAAATTGCAAAAGCACTTACCGAAAAATATGGAATCCACTCAGCTGATGTAATTTCTCAAGCGCCATCTACTGGGAGAATTGTCACTATGTCAAGTTCAACATTCTCTCAATAGATGGCTCTTGAGTAATTATGTCATTTATTGTGAATTACTGGAAGTGAGTAGACGCCATTTTTTCGGTAAGTGTTTTTGTAATTTTACTAAAGCCGTCTTCTATTAGTCAACTGACATTTAAATAGTTGTCTAGTATAGTTGTCTAGTATATAGTCTAGTATAGTTGTTAGTACATCCTTGCTAGGAAAAACATTTAAATACATTAATACAGCAAACATGATTCCATTTTGTTAAAGATATAGCAAAATATTCAGCTCGCAGAAGTATAATTTAGGCTAGTTTACCATGAAACTTATTTTATGCATACAAATAAAAACATTTCTTACGCTAACGGCTAACTTAACTAAAAATAAAATTTCTGAATGTTTTTACAGTTTTCGCGATGTCACAAGGCAAGAAAAAGTGTCGTCAGTATAATGTTGAATATCTCAGCTATGGCTTCGTACCTTCTCCTACGAATCAACGGCTTCCTATGTGTTTACTGTGTGAGCAAGTATTCTCTAACGAGGCCATGAAACCCTCACGCCTGAAGGAGCACATAATTAAAATCCATCCTGATAAAACTGACAAAGACCTTGCATTCTTTAAAGACCTCAAAGAAAGACATGCCAGAAGCACAATCAGTAGCATATTCAAAAAGAACGTAAACCAAACTGAGAAGGGCTTAGTTGCCTCATATAATATCTCTCTCCTTATTGCCAAATGTGGAATGCCATTCACAGTTGGAGAAAAGCTGATTCTTCCTGCTATTAAAGAAGCTATTTGCACTGTTATGGAATGTGACCCTTCGCAGGTTCTAAAATCCATCCCCCTCAGCAATGACACTGTGTCAAGGAGAATCAATGAAATGGCATTGGATAGTGAAGAGCAGTTGTGTGCCATTCTGCGAGAAAATCCGTTCACTCTTCAGGCTGACGAGACAACTGTCTCAGATAATAACGTTTTGCTGATGACCTATGTTCGTTATCTGTCATCTGGTGAAATTTCCGAAGAGTTTTTGTTCTCCAAGTATTTGGAAACCGACACTAAAGGGCAGACCATATTTAATGCAGTTGAAGAATACTTGAGTTGCAATTCTATTCCAGCTGCCAACATCATTGCATGTGCCACCGATGGGGCTCCATCCATGGTTGGACGGTACCGTGGTTTCACTACTCTATTGAAAAAGTGGGCTCCACACATTTTGACAGTCCATTGCGTGCTGCACCGTCATAATCTAGTGGCGAAAAAAATCAGCCCTCCTCTCCACGAGTCACTGAGTGTGGCAGTTAAGGCCATCAACAAGATAAAGGCCAATGCACTGAATGACCGAGTGTTCAGACAACTCTGTGGGGACAATGATGAAATTTTTGAGCGTCTGCTACTTCACACCGAGGTGCGCTGGCTCTCGAAAGGCAATTGTCTTTCCCGTTTGTGTGAGTTGTTCAGCACAGTTTTAGAGTTTTTTGAGGATACTGATGCAACTCTCAAGGAACAAGTGTTGTTAAGTCAATACGATATTTTCTACCTGGCAGACATCTTTGAAAAAATGAATGAGATCAGCATTAAATTACAAGGAAATGAAGTGACGCTGATTCACTGCAAATCTGTAATTTGCAACTTCATCGCCAAGCTGAACATATACCAGGAAGGCATTGGACGGCGTCAGCTGGCTCATTTTCCCAAATTGATGAAGGTAATTGATTTTACTAAATACTTACTTTTTAATAAATTTCAGAAATTTTTATTTAAAAACTACTTGTTTTTTAATGTGCTTTTATTGAATTTATTCACAGGTGTCCGAGAAACTGACTGATGAACATCTACTCCGTTACATCGACCACTTAAAGATGATGAAGGCTGACATGGAAATCCGATTCAGCGATCTTCAAAAGCTTGACGTCCCTGACTGGGTGGTACAGCCCTTCAAATCAGATGTTACGAAATTTGAAGTTGAGATCCAGGAGGAGCTTGTTGATGTACAAAATGACAATGAGGCCCAGGTAACCTTCCGCACCTCTGGCTGGCGTGGTATGTGGGCAACACATTGGCAACGTTATCCAGTTCTTTGGAAAAGAACTCGTCTTCTCTTGGCATTCCCTACCTCATATTTAGTGGAACAGGGTTTCAGCCATGTCCTTTACATGCAGTCCAAATATCGTAACAGGCTTAATATAACAGCCTCAGGTGCACTGAGGTTGAACCTGACTTCTATCCAACCTTCAGTGAAGATATTGGCTGGAAAACACCAAGCGCAAGGCTCTCACTAGTATTTTTGTATTATTTTTGTGTGGCACATTGTTTTTATTTTACGTTACTGCGTTTTTGTTTGTTTGAATAAAATTCTTTCATGTTATGTTAAGCTGTTGTTTCATTTCCAGGGAAGATTTGCATGACCGTATTCAACATTCCAAGACTTAAGAATTGAATTTTCCTGGTGGGGGGGCGTTGAGAGGTCTAATAATTGGTAAAGGGGCGTTGGTATAGAAAAGGTTGAGAACCACTAGGCTAGAGGAATCCTGAGCCATTCTTCGAGCAAACTCTGCTCCAGTTCCTCCAAAGACGCCGGCGGTGGGAATCGGCTTCTGACCTGCTGCTCCAACTGACACCACAGATGCTCGATAATATTAAGATTCGGGGATTGTGGAGGCCAATCCAAGCGTTCTACTTCACTAACATGCTCTTCAAACCAGTTTTTAACGACCCCAGCGGTGTGGATTGGTGCATTATCATCCTGGAAGACGGCGCCGCCATTGGGAAACAGCGTTTGGAAAAGGGGGATGGACCTGGTCAGCCAATATTGACAGATAGACCTGGGCGTTAACCCTACCATGCAGTACTACAGCTGGCCAAGAGTATTCCACGATATTGCTGCCCAAACCATCACAGATCCGCCTCCATGCTTAACGGTTGGGGTCAGGCAGTCGGGGTCATAAGCATCTTTAGGCTGTCTCCAGACGTAAACTCGACCGGAACATGGACATAGCGTAAAGGATGATTCGTCGGAGTAGACTACATTCTTCCACCGGTCCATTGACCAATTCTTATGGTCATTACACCATTTTCTGCGCCGCTCAATGTTGATGTGCGAAAGGAAGGGTTTGGCAATTGCAGCCCTCCCATGGTATCCAGCTCCATGGAGCTCGCGACGTACAGTTCTGGTCGATACCGGGCTTGCAAGATGCTGGTTAAGCTCTGCAGTCACTTTCGGAGCTGTGGTCTTATGGTTCTTTGTCACAATGCGCTTTAGCACCCAGCGGTCTCGATCACACAGCTTCTTCTTGCGTCCACTATTGCATTTGTCGGTGCTTGTCTTTCCATGGTTTTGGTATGCAGACATGACGATAGAGACAGTTCCTCTGGATACATTGAACATCTGAGCGGTTTTCGTCACCGATGCACCAGCCATCCGCGCTCCGACAATTTTCCCTCTTTGGAAGTCTGACAGGTCTTTCATAACTGCTAATTCATAATTCACTCAGGTCTGTAAAAACAACGTGAGGGTTATAACATGACGTATACACTCTCTGTTACGCATTTAAATAGGTTTGCCAGTCATTTGACCGTTTACTTTGTGTCTGAGCAGTCCGTAAAGATAACCAGTGAAATCGGCGGGTGTTCATATTATTTTGTCTAACCCCTGTATGTCTTTATACGTACGATTAATTTGTACAAATTTAATTCTTTGTCCATAAATTGGAAATAAAATACAACTGAAGCCTTCCAAGCTGCAATTCATTTTGATTCCAAATCAATCATCATCAATTTTGAGCTGACACACAAACACACAATATATATATATATATATATATATATATATTATATATTATATATATATATATATAATATATATATATACATACCTTATGAACCTTATGTTGTTTCGTGTGTTGGTCCCTCTTCACACGGAGGTCAAGCTGGTGGCCCCGCCTCTAGGTCTGGCCTGGTGGAGGAGCGAGTTGCTTTCTTGCGCTCTCCACCGTACATAGCCAGGCACGCCCGGCTCACCTGGTACTGTCCTGAGCCAGGCATCCAGTCTTTTCTTGAAGACTTCAACTTTGACCCCCGTTACATTTCTGAGGTCCTTAGGAAGCTGGTTGAAAAGTCTTGGCCCCCCTGACAACCAAGCTATTTTCCTTCAGGGTTGAGGAGGTCCCTTGTCGTGCTTTTAATTTGGGAACACTACACATTCTGCCTTTCCTATTTTCCAGTGTTGTTTGAATGGTAATTGGGTTTAGTTTTAGGTTTGGTACCAGTTTTTCGATCATTTTCCATATGTAGATTATGATGTACCTCTCTCTTCTTCTTTCCAGTGAGTACAGATTTAGTTTACGTAGTCTTTCCCAGTAGTTGAGTTCTTTGCAGCCATCAATCTTGGCTGTGAAATGCCTTTGCGTTTCTTCTAGCTTATTAGTTTCTTCCTTTTTATATGGGGACGTCAAAACTGAGCAGTATTCAAGTTTTGGTATAATCAGTGTTTTTAGCAGGGGAATCATTACTGTCATGTCCGTTCTCTTGAACGTTCTTAGAACCTGTCCGGCGACTCTTTTTGCTTTATTTATCGCTATCTGATTTTGTGTTTCGAATTTCGCATCATCTGTCATTATTATCCCGAGATCAATCGCTTTCATGCTTCTCTGAATTTCCTGTCTATCTGGAGCATAATATGCAGTCTGTTTAAGTTCTTCTTTTCTACCATATCTCAAGAGCTGAAATTTCTCGGCGTTGAATGACATGTTGTTGTCTTCTGACCATTTGTATATTTTGTTCGTGTTCATCTGCAAGGCCTCCACGTCATGTACATCGCTGATTTTTCTGCTGATATTTGTATCATCTGCAAAGGATGTTACTATACTATTGCTGTTTACTCCGCTGTCTATGTCTGTTAGCATGATAATGAACAGGAGTGGGGCCAGTACTGTCCCTTGTGGTACTGAGCTGCGTACTTCCGATTCTGATGATGATATACCTTGAATTTTGACGACCTGCAGACGATCACTAAGGAAGTTGTAGATCCATTTTCCCACTTTGCCTGTTATTCCCATGTCTTTAATTTTATGTGCTATTATACCATGGTCACATTTATCGAAAGCTTTAGCAAAATCTGTGTATATAACATCGTAGTTGTCATTGCCTTCTAATGCATCTAGGATATTGTTGTAGTGCTCTATTAGTTGTGATAGGCATGATCTACCTCATCGGAATCCATGCTGATTTTCGTTGAATCTTTCCCGTATCTCCAGGAAATCATAAATTTTCTCTCTAACTATTCTTTCAAATACTTTGGTGAGGTGGGACGTCAATGACACTGGTCTATAGTTCTTTGCTTGAGATCTGTCCCCTCCTTTATATATAGGGACAATGTTTGCTCTTTTCAAGATGCTCGGTATTTCCCCAGTGTCTAGGGATGTTCTCCATATCCAGTATAAAGGTGTAGCTATTTCATTTTTACAGTTTTTAATCAATAATGCGTTCCAATTGTCCGGACCTGCAGCTGAATGTAGTTTCATTTGTCCTATAGCTCTCGCTACATCTTCTGGTGTAAACTCAAAGTCTGTTATATACTCTCCTTGCAATTCCTCTTCAAAGAATGCATTTATGTCAGGTATCGCTTTGTCACTTTTTGGGGTACTGAAAACTGATTCATATTGAGCTCTCAATGTATCAGATATTTCTTTTGGATCGTCGGTTAGTTCATTATTTCCCGTCCTTAAGGGCCCAATAGCGGCGCGCGTTTTTGTTTTCCTTTTTGCATAGCTATAGAAGTTTTGGATTTTCCTTTATTGCTTCTACCGCCTTTTCCTCTTCCCTCTCTGTATGGTCCTTAATCAGGGCTTGTATTTCCCTATCGATACCCTCCAGTTTTTCTTTTATTGTTTTCCTGCCATTTTCTCCGCAGTTTCCTAACTTCGCCTCCACTCTCTTTCTTTTGCGGAATAGTCTTCTCTTTTGCCTTTCTAGCCAGCTCCTCTTTCCTTTTGGCTGTGATTTCGGAGCATATTTTTCTAAAATTCTCAGCGTTTTTTCTCCAAGGTTGTTAGCATTTCTTCAGTTGTTTTATTCTCGAAAATTGTTCTCCATTCTATTTGGGCCATGTGCGATCTGATTGCTTCCCAATTTATAGTCTTCGAGTTTAAGTTAAAGGCCCCGAATTTACTTCTTTCCACAATATGTGTATTGTCTTCTAATGCTGCCATCATATTTGTTGATATCTCGATTAAGTTGTGGTCTGAGATAATGGTTGGGGTTATTTTTATATCAGCAATCAAGTTCGTGTTATTCGTGAATACCAGATCCAGGCAGTTTTTTTTCTGGTATTTTCTGTTATCTCCTGTGTCAGCATAAACTCGTTTGTGAGAGCCATCAACATTTTTGCTTGTTCCTGATCTTCTCTTGTGCCCCCCTTGTCCTGGTGAATATATATATTCCTATTCACCTTTTTGTATTTTATAAATGGGAAGTTAAAGTCTCCGCAGATCATTATATTGGGGGATGGAGGGTTTATGGCCTTTATTAGCTTTCTAATGTCATCAATGGCCTCCGAGAATTGTTCGGTTGGGGTGCTTGGAGGTCTATAGATGACTATTACTATCAAGTTTAGTTTTTCTATTTTCACTGCTAGGAGTTCCACATAGCTGTTTGATTTACTTATTAATATATATATATATATTGTGTGTGTGTGTGTGTGTGTGTGTGTGTGTGTGTGTGTTCCCCCCCTTTAAGAAATGCTGTGTACGCCCCTGCATATGGAATATACAAATATGAGGCAAGGCTTGGAATTAAGCAAAGAACATTTCTCACACGAATTCGTAATGCCAAATACAGCCAAAATAATAAGCTTCATTTCACTCATTTTACTCCATTTATAGAAAAGCAACACCAAATTTTGGCACTGTTACGAATATTTTTTGGAGACTTGGAGAAAATCAGTGCCATAATATGTTTTTCGTCCATCCCTACATTCATTACATCTACTTCATACATATAAGCAAAAGCGTCCAGCTATGGAAAATGAAATGTAAAAAATGTATTTAATGACACTGTTTAGAAGATGTAAAAAAAAAAAAAATTATCACATTTAAAGTTTATTTTTAATTTACATTCACAAGCAAGAGAAAAAAAATTGATTGGTTATGAAGCAAAAGATAAACAGAGAATAATTATAAAATTTTTTAAAAATTTCCAAAAGGTTTTTAAATACACGTCGAAAGAATCTCTTTAATTTCAGAAATTGCAAAAATGGGGATTTTTTACTGTGTTCAGGGATAAATATAAAAAAAAATTGGGGGGGTGGGGCAAAGGGTTTAATTAATTCTTTTTTTTTTTTTCACTTACTCATTATATCCATTTTGAAGGAAGCAGTTGAGAAAAATAACCAAGGATGTAAGTGAGTGTTTTGCATTAATAAATAGTTTGAGTTCTAAAAAAAAAAAAATATGTGATTTATAAAATTTATTATTGTTTTACTGTAAATATCGTCATGTTAATAACATTATTATTATTATTATTATTATTATTATTATTATTAAACCTAAAATCTGAATAAAAATATTTTTTTGAGTTAACTGTTAATTGCATTTGAGTAAGTTAACAAAGTTACCATCGTTTTAATTTAATGTTAAAGGCAGCATGCACATACGGTTAATTTTGTTAATAATGTTACACATTTGCAATCTACTGCGAATCTATTCTTTCCAAATTACTGGAATTACGCTAGAAAAATCTACAGTGCAACTTCTATGCATTCACTTACAGGGTACCAGGAAAAGGAGGTGTTTGAGGTGGAGTGTGAGAGTGTCTTGGTCGACCTCCCATATTCGAGCTCGCATTCTGAGAGGGACCCCGCACTCCTCGTTCAGCCATGAAACGGTCTCTGTCACTCCATGATGTACCTTCTGCTCTGTAATATCATGATGCTTATTGCATGCCCATCCTTCGTGCAAAGATCAATCTCATGATAGTGACTTTTTTAGTTTGCTTCGTTGTTTCAAGTGATTCATTAGGTTTTATGACTATTTTTTATCTAAATTATACACCTGAGCATACTCAAACTTACTTATTATTTAGGTAAATCCATGTATGCGACGTAAACCAAACGAGAACCGTAAAGAAAAATCCACTTCCAGCAGCCGAGAATAGGAGGTAAACAAAACCAGAACTGTTGATAAATAAAACACTGGATTTATAATGGCCTAAAATTACCTTATTTTTTTAATTATTTTCTTTCAATAATTAATAAGATCAGTGTTACTAGGGAGGCCTAAGTTACGACAAATGCTTCATGTCCTTACACTGCCTGATAGCATGTGGCATTACGCATACTCAAATACTTTTGGTGCAGAGCCTGGCACTCGAGCAGAGCGGCGATTGCTCCAAGAGTTTGCTGAGACTGTGTAACATAAGCATCCAGATGGTCGAGTCTGGGATGGATCTGCAACGAAAACATTTAATGAAGTTTGATAAGTTCTTAAAGCACCTGAAGGTAATTTCTAATGAACTAATGGTTCAACTACACGGTTTTTTTTTTTTTGCTGAGACTGTGTAACATAAGCATCCAGATGGTCGAGTCTGGGATGGATCTGCAACGAAAACATTTAATGAAGTTTGATAAGTTCTTAAAGCACCTGAAGGTAATTTCTAATGAACTAATGGTTCAACTACACGGTTTTTTTTTTTTTTTTGCTTATATAACTAGTACTATAACTTAACTAGTGACGTTAGAATAAACAAAACAAGCCACATTTGGAAGGATATCCAATATCTTTAAGCCAGTACGTGTAATAAGTGATAAGTTTTACACGAATACCGTCCGAAGTCACTTCCCTTTACAGAGCCACTCCAATTTACGGTACGTAGATTAGGATCATTCTCAATTAATACAAAACTGATCAGTTAATAATTACCATATTTGAAAACTTATGATGCTATACAAAATGTAAGAAAATATGACCAAGAGCATTTTTATTTACGTCCCCCTCTCCCCCTCCCCACCCAAATAATAAGAAATAACAAAACTTCATAAATCCAAGAACAGAAAGAAATAGCCATCCACATGACTTAAAATACATTAAAGAGTAAACCAGGGTTGCAAAAAAAAAAAAAATAGATTGAAATTTTATGTGGATCGAGTAAGTGAATTTTAGAAATAAATGTCTAAATAAATAATTTCACTTAATATTTACGAGTCCACTAATATTTATTATTATTATTATTAGTATTAGTATTATTATTATTATTAAAAAAACTTTTAAAACAAAAATTACAAATAAAAGATAAATAATAAATGAGTTAAAACAGTTCAAAATCTGTTGGAATGTTACCTTACTCTGTGGATAGTTTTCATCGGCAGCCTGCGTCACTTTCTCTAAAGAGATCTCAACGATTTCTGCCGCTTGTTGCGCATGCGTCAAATACCTCGTGAAAGGCGAGGGTCGGGTAGGGTCGCAGCGCATGTAGTAGGTAGCGACATCACGTGAAACCAAGCGGCTCAATTGGCCCTCTAGGAAGGGGTTCGGGTCCATGCACCAATCCGATATCGCCTAGGAAAAACCCATATTAAGGAAGCACTTCAAAATCCTTTCGTTAATCTGGTTTACAACTAAAGTGAAACCTCTTAACCTCTCCTAAAACCTCTCAACGAAGTTTGTCACCATTGTCTACTTCGTTTGAAGTACAGGTATGAATCCACAATAACTGAATAATAATTATGATAAGTATAGAATTTTAGTCTATAAAATTTAGTCCTGCTCCCCAACGTGTCCTAATATTTGATTCTGTTTTAAATGATATTAATATCAATGTCTAATATAGAAACGGCTTTTTCTTGAGCCTTCGTTAAAGAAATACTTACAACATTAGAGACGAGATAGAGAGACGTCAGAGACCAGCATATAATGAGAGAAATGAGGCCAAGAACAGAGAATCTGTAATGAAAAATAGAGCTAGCGGTTAAGCCTCTTTCTAGTGTACACGCATCAACATTATGAGCGAAACTACGTTGATACATTTATATTAATATGAAGGCACCGTTATGAAACTTTATGGAAAAAAGAAATACGATACTCAACAACAAATGTTTAATTCGTTAACCACCAGAGGTCGCCTAAGACTGTAAATCGTCTGACGTTAGCGAAAGTAAAGGTGCAGAGCGGAAAACGTGGTAAAAATAGGGCAAATTTACACTTAAATATCAAGTTAGCTACTATGTAAAATTCTAAAGAACAGTAAGAGAAATTGCAACCAAATCACTTAAAATGATAGTTAATTTTGCTCCTTCACTCGTAAAAAAAAAAAAAAAACTTTGCTCGGTTTTGAGCGGAGTTGAGCGGAGTAACAAATACTCTTTCGCTCAGTCGCCTGTTATGATTGGCTGACTCGCGTAAAGTGGGTGGAGCTAATGTCTTTCGCTCAATCGCTCGTTAGGGTCGGATCTATCAAGATGAGCGACGTTAAAGATCACGAAGTGATCACAAGCCCTAGCCGTAGGGTAGGGAGCCGAAGGGGCGGCTTGTGCAAGAAAAAAAAAAGGAAAATTCTATACATTTTCTCAAAATCCCACTTTATAGGATTCTCTTAATATTTTTACACCTAAATATATACGCACGTGATAAGAGTACATCTTGAATGTCGAGCCACTCCTAATGGTACGATCAAAACCACCATCATTAACATCCCTGTCATGGCAACAGTGGAAACCCATCGGATCAGCTCTCCTACGCCAAGAGCTCCAACAACGTCGGTCAAGTTAGCTCGATTGAGCTGTTGAAAAGAGAACACTTATAGCATTCATTGAATAAAAGATTATATTAAATATTAACCCTTTAAGAACGACTAGTACAAATTGGTACAAAAAATTCGGATCACCTGAAGATCAGGGCCCCCGGCCTTCTTTAGCTAGCTTTATAAGGCTAACGAAAATATCACAACCTAACCTAACCAGTCGTCAAGGGCGTACAGTTGACCTAACGATTGGTTAGGTTAGGTCGTGATATTTTCGTTAGTTAGCTTTATAAGGCTAACTAAACAAGGCTGGGGGCCCTGATCTTCAGGTAATCCAAAAATTCTGGCCTTAAAGGGTCAATCAGGGGGTTTTTTAAACGTGCAGTTCTAAAAAAAATTTTGCAGTTCTGTAGGCAAATGTGTGCAATTCAAAGATGTATTTTGAATCTTTTCCTTTATAGCACCCCCAATTTCTTCTTTTCATTTGTACGCCCTTGACAATTGGTTAGGTTAAGTCGTGATATTTTCGTTAAAACTAACGAAAATATCACGACTAAACCTAACCAATCGTCAAGGGCATACAGTTGACCTAACCGGGTATTCAATTAACACAGTAAAACAATAGCGGTGCTATAAAGGAAAAGATCCTGTATTTTGTATGTTTTACTAAATCAGTTATCATAAATTAAAGTTAAATCGGCTCTTTCCAATTAATATGTAGGATATTATTCCAGCAATAACGTATCATATAGTCGCCACCGTGTATATGAAACGAATCTCACAGACATATTGCCACCCGCTTTAAAGTTTAATTTAAGGTATGTTACCCCATAAAGTACTTACAAACTAAACAATAAAAGTTTAAAATTTATGTTTCCAAATTTTTTTATTGAAAACACATATGTATGTGAGTAGGATTGATGAGTAAATAACATTGATGAGTGAGTAGGATTGATGAGTAAATAACATTGATGAGTGAGTAGGATTGATGAGTAAATAGCATCGATGAGTGAGTAGAATTGATGAGTAAATAACATTGATGAGTGAATAGTATTGATGAGTAAATAGCATTGATGAGCGAGTAGGATTGATGAGTAAATAACATTGATGAGTGAGTAGGATTGATGAGTAAATAGCATTGATGAGTGAGTAGGATTGATGAGTAAATAGCATTGATGAGTGAGTAGGATACTGGATAGTGCAGGATAAGTCATTTTTCATCTATCTGTGGCCTATAAAATGTGCAATTCTAAAAATTCTTTAAAATACCCCTGATATTAATAGTAGTCAGAAAGTACTAAAATAGTAATGTTTGGGGTTATTTAACCTCCTTCGTAACGCTTAAGATCGCATGCCAGAGGGGACCTACAGCCTTACCAGTAACACCCACAGAGACACTTTGATCACTGAAACCTAATAAGGTCCGAGTTAAGATTCGGACCTAGGACCTTCAGATTAACAGTTCAACGCTTTACCACCACACTACTACTGTGGCGAGTCTAAAACAGTTCAACATAGTAATTATAATTTATAATTTTATATATATAATGTTGGTTCTTATGAAGAGATACAATAAAGAATAAGATTGAATGCTTCAGATTTCCCCAACCTTCGCCCTGATGTCTTCGACATTGATAAGGAGCACCTCAGAAATATTTCCTTTAATATAATGAAGGGTGTGAATTATAAACATTTGCGCTGTCGTGTTCTCAATTTTGTGCTTCTCCACAGTGTCACGAAGAAGGTTCAGTTCTGGCTCCAGGTTCCTTTGAATCGTCTCATCAAAGATCTTAGTCTGATATTGAAAAATAAAAGGAAAATTAAAGTCAGATCTCTAAGGGAAAATATACAACTGTAAAGGAAAATATACAGTATATATTCTGTACTCAAAACGTTATTCTAAATATAAGTTTGAAAAATGTACACTAAAATATATATCGTGTAACCCAAGTTATAAATGTCCAAATGAGAAATAAACTACAAAGAAACATAATATATAATATATATATATATATATATATATATATATATATATATAATATTTAGGAGAAATCCAATGACAAGGAGGAATGTAAATGCCATGAAAAGTCTTCTTTAATGCGCAACGTTTCGAGCAATACGCTCATCATCAGGCTAGATAATAACAATATGAAATTAGAATCAATAAATAAATGTGAACAAGACAAAATAATTTCCATAAAACCTATTCAGTAAAAGCAAATTTTAAAAAGACTAAAAGAAGAGGGTTAAATTCAAAGTTATAAAAATTTACATATAAAATTAACCAGAAATTTAAAAAGCTATTTTTAAATTACATATAGTAAATTTGAAATTAGTACACTGGAATAATTAACACTAATACAATGGAATAATTAACACTACGAACCTTTCAATGCTGGTTCCGAGGCACGAGTAATTTAAAACAAAACAAAACAGGAAACAAGCTATGGGTTGGGCGGTTGGAGTTATAAGTTAGGGGAGGGGATTATAAAAAATTGGGAGGGGGAGGGGAGTTGGGAGGGGGGTTTATAAAAAATTTAGAGGGACAGCTGAGGAATCCACGTTTAGAGAAGGGGTCAATGTTTTAATATAAAGAGATTCCAAAATTCTAAGTGAGTTAGGACAAGAATTACAACCGAGAATTTTAAAATTATCTAAAGTGACATCAGTTTTACATTTTATACTGTGTTCCCGAATACTGGATGCTTCTTTTTTATTTAAAATTTTACCTGTTCGGCAACTTATTCCCATATGCGAATAAAATCTAGTCCTGAGGGAGCGCACGGTGCTGCCAATGTAAGTACCAAGGAGACACCTTGGGCAGGTAAATAAATATACAACACCGCTACGCAACGAATCAGGAGTTCGATCCTTCGCTGAGAAAAAGCTACCTAAAGACATTTTGTTAATAAATATAATGCGAAAATCAGTATGATAAAAAAATTTTCTTAACAACTTTGTAAATTTAAGTTTAAATTCTTTATTCATGGGACCCATTTCAGGTACCAGGAAATATTTTATATCTTTAGGCACTGAAATACAGGAAAGTTGAGGGCTATAAACATTATTTAAGAAAGATCTTATTAGTTTATCTACATATTGAACAGAAAAACTATTATTGGTAAAATATGATCTTAAATTATTAAATTCATCGTTTAGTAAGGTAAAACTAGAGGTCAAATTATATCCTCTGAACAAGAGAGTTTTAATACACGACATCTTATAGTTAAAATCAGTAAAACTAAAGAAATTCATGCCCAAACCATGCCTCGGAACCAGCATTGAAAGGTTCGTAGTGTTAATTATTCCATTGTATTAGTGTTAATTATTCCAGTGTACTAATTTCAAATTTACTATATGTAATTTAAAAATAGCTTTTTAAATTTCTGGTTAATTTTATATGTAAATTTTTATAACTTTGAATTTAACCCTCTTCTTTTAGTCTTTTTAAAATGTGCTTTTACTGAATAGGTTTTATGGAAATTATTTTGTCTTGTTCACATTTATTTATTGATTCTAACTTCATATTGTTATTATCTAGCCTGATGATGAGCGTATTGCTCGAAACGTTGCGCATTAAAGAAGACTTTTCATGGCATTTACATTCCTCCTTGTCATTGGATTTCTCCTAAATATTAAATTGAAGCTTTGTAGAAGCAAACCGCATGATATATATATATATATATATATATATATATATATATATATATATATATATATATATATAATATATAGTATATACTATATACGCATGTTCTCAAACACACACTTCTCTCCCTATTCTTCACTACACATACATCCATCTTACACACTACATATTCTTTAAAAATAAAAAACAAAAATGGCAACGACTTCAAGAGCCTCGGAGTCCCCTGGGAAGGGAACAATAAATGTCCCCACTTCAGGTTTCCCCGCTGCCGATACCGGGAACGCAGACCCGGGCAGAGAGGCTGGTTCTACTACAGCTCATTCATGATCTGGGCCTCTGCCTGATTCACTTTTCATAAACTTCCACAACATTCGCAGCCTTTCCTCAAATTTTCAATGTGTTGAACACCACCTCTCCTTCTCTAAACCTCACATTCTCTTCCTCACTAAAACTCGGGTGTCAGGGACGACTGACAGCAACCTCTTTTTTGTACCCTCCTACTTTCTTTATACTCACTTTCATCCCAAAGTGGATGCTGCGTATATGTACGCAATGACCTAACTTGCTCTAGTATTCCCGAACTTGAATCCTCCGAATTCTATACACTCTGGCTACGGCTTACATCCCAATCTCAAATAAAATGTATCTGCGCTGTCTACTTTTCCCTTAAATCTACTGACCATCCAAAATTCTTTGACTGCCTCATTCCCAAAGTAGAATACATTTTATCCCACTCTCCTTTCGCTGAAATCTCATCTCTAATTTCCTTTCTGGCCGATCTATAGCTGCAGCTGTAGCTGACAACTGTTCTTTTCCTAGATCTTTTAATAGTGGTGTTCTTCAGGGTTCTATCCTGTCACCCACTCTTTTCTTTTTAGTTATCAATGAGCTATTAAATCGCACTCTTCCACTCATTCCACCCTTTATTTCTCCACCCGCTTCACAAATCGTCCCTCTCAACAGTCACTCCATTCTTCGTATGACGGATATGGGACACCTAACCTGATTGGGGCAGAGGAAACCTTGTGTCTTTGAATGCCTCAAAAACTCAGTTCTTTCATCTGTCTACTCGTCACTGTCTTCCACATGACTATCCCCTTATCGTCAACAATACACGACTGAATCCTTCTTCTTCTCTTAACATTCTTGGTGTTTCCTTTTCTCGTGATCTTTCCTGAAAAGACCACATGTATTCTCACTTCAAAAAAGCTTCTTGGAGGTTATGTGTGCTGTACCGGCTCCGCAATTTCTTCATCCCCTCAGTTGCTGTCTCTGTACAGGGTTTTGTCCGCCCTTGTATGGAGTACGCTTCTCAACCCACACAGCTCTACTTGACCGGGTGGAATCAAAGGCTTTTCGTCTCATCAATTCCCCGCCTCTTACTGACTGCCTTCAATCCCTCTCTCCTCGCCGCAATGTTGCCACACTCTCTCCTTACTATCGCTCTTATAACGGACACTGCTCTTCTGAACACTCTAACTGCATGCCTCCTCCTTTAAGAAGAGCACGCAGTACCAGACTTTCAACATATTCTCATTCCTTTTCTGTCCAACTTTCGTAGGCAAGAGTTCATCAGTATTCTCAATCTTTCATCCACTCAACCGCTCAATACTGGGACAATCTTCCTCACTCCATCTTTCTCCCTATGTATGACTATCCAATTTTTCAAACGCAGAGTGTCCAGGCATTTCGAAAACACTGGACCTTGATTTCGACTCTTCTCTCTATGGAGGGACGGATGGTTTTGCTGGCGTTCACCCTGGGTCTTTCTTTCCCCCATAAAAAAGGGTGCTACGTTGCTGGACCTTGATTTTGGCTCTCTTCTTCCTCTATGGATGGGCGTTTCTGTGGTCATTCACCATGGCCCCTTCTTCCTGCATAATATATATATATATAATATACACCAACAACGAAAATTGAAAAGCTATTCCCGGGTCTTTCGTGTATTGAACAATACATTTCATGAGGGAATGAAGGAAGAAGGCCAGAAGCAGAATATGTATCCCTAAATAGCATAAACGTTAATTTCAAATGTTTTAAGTAAAGTCAGAGGGTGTTTACATGATAAGAGAAGCTAAGGATATTTTTATGACGGACTGCAGTTACTATCACCATTTGTTTTGATTTGCTTAAGCAATCTTCTAGAAATGGACCAGGATAACAGTTTCATATCAATTTTCATAATGTTGCCTAACTTACAATCTAAAAATTCAGGGCGGCTAACAAACCCTGAATGCTCTGAAATTTTTCAATAACAGTTCGGGAACTTATCAAATGGATCATACCTTGTTAAAATATTATTTTCCCTTAATCAATACTTGTTAATTTTTGGCTAAAGAGTCATAACTAATTTTTTTATGCTGTGCAGATATTTCTACTCGTATATTTTGCGTCTTGCCTTCTTCCTTCATCCCCTGATAAAGTGTACTGTTCAAAAGGCTTTCGAATTGCTTTACACTTTTCATGTGGGTGTATATCATTTATTAATTTCACGCACTATAATATATATATATTTGCATTGAAAAGCATGGTTCTTATGTTTCCAGACTTTTGACTCACCCTGTGTGTGTGTGTGTGTGTGTGTGTGTATATATATATATATTATGGTCAGAAAAATTGGGACACCGCATGCTTTTACGTTACCATGTAATAGATTCTGATATACATATATTTAGGACTGAAATAAACGTATAACATAGAAATATACTCATATTTTTATTATAATACTTTATGTGACCAAAGTATTTTGCTTTTAAAACAGCTTCAACTCGTCTTGGCATCGGCTACACCAATGATTTACAAATGTTGGTAATTTCTGGATCACTCAGTCAGCACTCATGAAAACGCCTTATAAACTTTTTCTCAGTTGAAATGTCTTTGATTTGCGTTCAACCTTTCAAAATTGACCAAAGAGTTTACAGAAATGGTGAATTTCCGGGCCTATCTAACACTTCAATGAAGGTTTCCTGAAAAGAAAGAAAAAAAGTTTTCCACATTTGCTATATGACATGATGTTAAACCTTGTGAAAACAATCATTTTCTGCGTTCAAAACAGTGATTAACAAATGTCCACAACTTTTCTTTCGACAGTGGTATAATTTTTGGCCATTCATTATTCCATTCACCATAAAACGAATGTCTTTTTTCATGGATTCCAAAGTAGGACCAAACAGAAATTCTTCTCAAGATGCTTCGTGATGCAAGACAGGTGGATAGTTGATCTTTTGAAGACGTCTTTCAGTTTCCTTTCGAAAGGTGTTCGAACTCCAGAAAACCGGAAAATGAGACTCATAGCTAAATCTGAGAAAAATTAACTCGGATTTTAACATGTCACAAGAAAACACCATAACAACACCCCGGATAATGAATGTCACAGCTGTGAACATCCAAAGCTATTCGAAGATGCAATATTCTTTAATTTGTAAAGTGGGTGTGTAGTATTTTATAACAACAACGAATTAATAGGTAACATTAATCATATTCCTTCGAGGTGACTACAATTGTTTGAATATCCTGGGTCATTTCTGAAAATTAACCACAAACTTTGCATGGCTTTTCCTAAGAGAAAGAGTACATTTCCGACACCCTGTTTGTTTTCAGTCGTGTACAGTGAAATCTACGAATGTTCGTATCCATTACACCTTTTTTGCACGCAACTTTTCTGTTAACAACGGCTGTTTAGAAGGGTCGAATGTAGTCCATGTAATTCCTTAACCTCTTTTGGACCAGTGGGTCGAATTTGTATCGTTTCCCATACACACACTCATAACTTAACCCTACAAAAACTTCAGGCGTTAAGAGGTTAATATGTTCAAGGCAATAGCTTATACGCTTAACAACACCGTGAGGCAAGTCATTCTGTCCCTCCTCTCTCCAATACCTGATCAATTATATTATCAAAGTGACTGGAAAATTTAGTAAGAAAATTATAAAAAAAATAATAATTGCCCACCGGTGACACATATTGCTTGATTAGATTGGAACCAAGGGCCCACCGGTAACTCTGCCAGGTAGCCTTTTTCTCACTGTCTTACAGAGATATTTCTGTATGGGGTTGGGTACGATTCGATGTGGCCGACTCGATGCGACCCAACTCGATGTGGCCGACTCGAGGTCAGGACAACTCGATGTGATATCCCTAAGGGATATTTTCGTTAGTTTTAACGAAAATATCACAACTTAACCTAACCAATCGTCAAGGGCGTACAGTTGACCTAACCGGGCATTCAGTTAACCTACATTAAATATATAAAGAAAATGAAATCGACTTGGCCTGGCATCGACTTGGCTTGACATCGAGTTGTCCTGACATCGAGTCGGCCACATCGAGTTGGGTCGCATCGAGTCGGCCACGTCGAATTGTCCCTGCCCCTCTGTATGACCCCTAAGTAATTTTAATGTCATATGACATTTTCTTGAGTCTTATTTACAAATTCCCAGACGTTTTGAGTCATCTCTTTCAGTAGTTTTCCCCTCATTTCTACCACCTTCCTCTATCGTGTCACTGCAATTGTATTGCTGTAGGCTTGGGGTATGACTGGGTACACAACAGATTTTCACATATTTAGAGCACAAGATATTTGTCGAATTGATTTTGCGCTGTGTTCGTGCGAAGCAATTACCTTATCAGCGTTTTCGTAAGTTGTCCCAGTTCATTTTTAGGTATAATTCAGTAACTCACGAATGAGAAGCTTCGCAATTTGCACACAGTTCACACACACACATATGTCTTACGGACTATGATCTGCCAATAAACCTTCTCATTTTCATTTCATTTTCATTCATTTTCACTTCATTTTCATTCATACTAGTAAATACAATTTTTTATTTAATAAATTTCTATCTACTGTAGTAAATACAATTTCAGTTCGTTGGTTGTTCAAATCGACCCCGAAACAAAAAAATTTTGTACACGTTACATTTGGGATGCGAACGATATTTATATTTTTACATAGATTACATAGTGGCCTACTTTTTCTGACCAGTAATATATATATATATATATATATATATATATATATATATATATATATATATATATATATAATATATATACAGGGCCTGTCAAAAAAAACTAAGCCAAATTCAAACCTTTATTAAAACAAAACCATTTATCTAATTACGTTGAATTTTTTTACACAATAAAGTATAGGTAATCACCTATTATCCTTTAAATTTTTATGACGATATCTTCAGAATTGTTAATTTTATTAATAATTAACTAAAAAGTGAGATTCTCCTACTTAACATGAAAAAAAAAAAATTTACGATATACTGTAGATAATTTTTAGTTTAATAAAATTAAAAAAACTGTTCAGTATGATTCCCTTGCATTTCTATCACTTTTTTTAATCTTGGTCTGAATTCGTCTATTGCTCAATTTATTTGCTCTTGGGGGAGCTCTGCCCATTTTGCGATAATCAACTCACGCAAATGATTGACATCCCTTATTCTGTTCCTATGCACTCTCTCTGCCAAGTTTTCCCATATTCCGTAGTCTACAGGGTTTAGGTCAGGGCTGTTCGGTGGCCAATTATTCGGTTCCAGAAATTCAGGCACATTCTTTTTCAAATATTCGATGGTTGTTTTGGCAGTATGTGATGTTGCACCATCTTGTTGAAAAATAAAGTAACCTTGACTAGCCAAGTTTCTCATTTCTGGAAGCATTTTCTCAAGCAAGGTATTTGAATAATATTGAGCATTAATTTTCACTCCTGGCTCAATAAAAAATATTGAAATTTTTCCCAACTTGGACACTCCAACAGAAACCATGACGCTAGAAGAAAAGTGACTCCTTGTTGCGTACAGTCTTTCATCTTGGATTTCATTTTTCTTCGCAACATCAGAATAAACCCAGTCATTCTGTGAGTTTCTTGGTGGCTCTACCGTAAAACGTTTTTCATCCGTAAAAAATGTCTTGGAAAGTTTATCTTCAGTTATTATACGTAAAATACGTTTGGATTTCTCAACTCTTTTCTGACAGTTTACTTCTGACAATCTTTGTCCATGCACTCTTTTAAATGGTTTAAATTGCAGATCAGATTTAATAATCCTTCTTACGCTTGATTCTGATATTTCTAGTTCTTTTGATATTTGAGCAGGTGTCATGTGGCTACCAGGTCGATCCTCTTGACTAAGGATACGTTCGTCCACTTTCTGAATATTTTCATCTACTCTAACTGATTTTGGTCGCCCACTACCAACCTTCCTTTCAATGCTTCCTGTTTCATCGACAGTTCTCAATAAGTAATCTAAACCCGATCTAGTCCATCCTTTATAATCGAATTCAGAAAGTAATTTCCTTGCACTATAACCTTTTTCAACTCTATAATGCTTTATAATTATTTTATCTTCATGTGAGAATGGCATATTTAGAGGTATTCACGAAAAATTTTAAATCTAAACAAATTCTGAAAAAGAGAAAAAAAGAAGATATTACATAATGAGAAAAACTGAAATTTTCGCAATCTGTAGAAATAACCGCATAACTCCTAAAATATTTAAAATAAAGTTATAAAATTATCACAGATTATTTATGAGCCTTTTATTTATTTAGTGTAAAAAAATATTTGAAATCTCTATCAATTTGTGCATTTTATAGAGATTGCAAATTGGCTTAGTTTTTTTGACAGACCCTGTATACTGTATATATACACGGAATTATAAATACAAAGCACACATTTTTCATATGATTCTGGCTGGTGTGGAAAAAATTTATATATATATATTATACAGGAACGTAGACAGGGGGGTGTTACGGGGGCTTCAGCCGCCCCCGAAATAAAATCATAGGTTTGAAATTTCTATGCATTACTTATGAGTAAGTACGCCAAGCCAAGTACCTTCAGCACATGTTTAATTATTGTAATATATTCAGGAATGTGTTTTTACTCATTTACACACTTTAATATATATATATATATATATATATATATATATATATATATATATATATATATGATGAATTTCACAATTAAACACGTGAAATGAAAAATTAATACACATCCACAAGGAAAAAGAAAAATGACTCCAAGACCTTTCGTGTATTCAGAAGTAAATTCCCTGAGGAGGTGTACATCTGAATACACGAAAGACCTTGGAATCATTTTTCTTTTTCCTTGTGGGTTTGTATCATGTATACTATATATAATATATATATATATATATATATATATATATATATATATATATATATATATATATAAGGAAATCCACAAGGAAAATGAAAAGCTATTTCAAGATTCCAAGGCTTTTCACATATTCAACAGGTGACGAAAGACACTGTTGAATATTTATTTACCTTATGTTTTATTCATTTATTTATTTATTTTACGTGTTTAAGTGTGAAATTCAGCCCACATTATATATATATATATATATATATATATATATATATAATATATATATATATAGTGTGTGTGTGTGTGTGTGTTTGTGTGGTTATTAACAGTGAAAATGGCAAGCCCTCTTTAAGTCTATAGAAGTTACATTTACAGACCAATGTTTAATTTCAAATTTTGAGAACGTAAACCTCAAAATCGAAGTATTTGATGAATTGTAAACTGTAAATCTCTTACCGAATTTACGACGTTTCATCACTGTATAGGCCTAATTTAAAAATTTAAACGCGAAGCCTTATTCGCTCACATCATATTATAATGGTGTTTGATTTCTTCTCTTGGTGTCAAGGGTGCTTACCTTGTTGCTGAGGGAATCAACCATATTGTTGATCTTCCCCAGGGAGTAGATCGACTTCGACACCCCCTTGTGCACCGCTTCATTCCCCCACACGCTCACCCCAAGAGCGCCGCTACGAGAGAGAAAAAGAGCGTCATACAAAAGTCAAGTTCAAATTTGTGACTGTCATGATGTTAAACAGTGATTATAAACGCTTCCTATCTTCAAATATACGCGTAAAGACGTGTGTATATATATGTATATATATATATACACGGTGAACCAAAAGTAGGTGGACAGTAGGTTGAATACGGTTTGTGTTATATTATATTATAACTATGGTGTTCATTATAACTATGGTGTTTGTGTTATATTATATTAAATATTATAACTAAATTTATTTAAATTTTATTTTGTATTATAGTATACAAAAAAATTAAATATGTATTCTCAAAATAAACGTTATCATTTACTGTCCACCTACATTTGGTTCACCCTATATATATATGAAAATTATTTCACGAAAGTAACACGTGAAAAATATTTATGATGAATAAACCACGAAGGAAAGGAAACACAAAAGGTGCTCAAGCGCTTTCGTCTAATGACATCCTCAGGAACACTGAGTGTTCCTGAGGATGTCATTAGACGAAAGCGCTTGAGCACCTTTTTGTGTTTCCTTTCCTTCGTGGTTTTATTCATCATATATATATATATATATATATATATATATATATACGGGTATGTATATTCCCCCCCCCCCCCCCATTAAAAGAATCAGAGTTTCTGTTTCCTGACTAGTCGTTCTACTTTTGGAACAGCCTGTACTATTTATTATCAGGGAATATAATTACCTCAAAATACTATATTCGATATCTTAATAAATAAATTATAGTCTATCTTTTTATACAGAACTTATCCAGCTTTTATGAAAGAAACATTGATGAAACACTACTAGTCGTGTTAACTGTTTATATCACTGTTAAAATGGTTATTTAACTGTCGTTTCTTCACTAACATCATAACGGGAAATTTTCCAACTTCAATCATGAAAGAAATTGTAATTTTTTGCTGTATTTAAATTTACTATAAGCTTACTATGTGGTGTTGAATTTGATTTATTTTAGAAGTCTTGCATTATACAGGTAAGTCAAAAGTCTGGAAACATAGGAACTATGCTTTTCAATGCAAATATATATGTATATTTGCATTGAAAAGCATAGTTCCTGTTTCCAGACTATATATATATATATATATATATATATATATATATATATATATATATATATATACATAAATTGTACCCTGTAGTGAATGGACGTGCTGTTTTGCTCTCTTTATTTAACACCCAAATTAGAAGGGAATAATCTACTCGGCGGTTTATTCTGTTTGCACCCGAAAGTGTATAAAGTATCATTGAATCCGTGCATATAAATTATAAGTGAAATTCATTAAAATTAGGAAAATGCAATACAATAATTTATCACCAGTTTTAACGTATATATTCAAAACGAAATACGGTTGGCATTCGAGAAAGTTTGAAACAAGGCAGGAAAAAGGTCATAAAACGCAAAGGTCAGAAAACCCTCGAAATACCCTCGGCCATCGAAAGAAAAGAAACAGAAATAAAAATAAATAAATAAAGAATTTGTGTGGGTATTTCTTTTTACGCTGATTAAGGAATAGCATCGCTATGGACCCAAATTCTCACTTAATCTGTAATTTGTGCAATTTAGTAACAACGGAAAAGTTGGCGATCAGATGTGATTTCTGCCAACGATTAAATGACTTTATCTGCATGAATAGGAATGAGAGGGAAATAACTCTTGTCTCGAACGCGAAACACGTCGTGGGGATCAAATTATCAAATTTCTATGTGGTGCATGTACACAGACTGTAAATTCTTTCGCGGTCTTTAAAGAAATGGAGACAACAGACTCGAAAGTTACAAAAAGGAATTAAATAATGGAGACACATGGGTCCGGAATGGTCCCAACGAAAAATTGGGTGGATGAGAGAGAAGACGAAATAACGAATAACAGCATCGACAATTTAATAACAAATAACGATATAAACAATATAATACGGAAGGAAGACATAGAGGAAAGAAAAGAAATAAGTAAAAGTTGCGAAGTAGTCAAACGGTCCAACGAGGGAAATGATAAAAAGATAATAACTAAAAACGTAGAAAATAAACAGCCAAAGAAAAATAATGCCAAAATTAAGAACTTTGAAAATAATAAGAAAAGAAGCAGAAGCGTAGAAAATATCGTATGTAAATACTACACGAAAGGGAACTGCAGATATCGGGATGGGCAATGCATATATGCACATCCCACATTATGCAAAACGCATTAGACAAGTGGATACTGCAAATTTGATAAGAAATGCCGATACCACCACCCTCAAAGGAACTCAACGAGTGAACAGAAAAAACGAACATCAAAGAAGAGTGCCAATTTTTTTAGACGCAGCCAACATTTCAGCTGCTAAATACTATCCAGCAATTACAAAACCAGCTGACAAATATAAATATAGAAATCCGAGAACAGGACAGAAGGTACGAACAAAGGCACTTCATGCGTTCTCGGGACAACAGGTACCGACAAAGATAAAAAGAGGTAAATTCTCAGAGGACCACAAGGCAACGAAACCGGCACCCCCATTGGAAAACAAATCGAAACCACCTGTGTGCGAAAAAGAAAGAGAAAAAATAAAAATAATCCTAGCCAACATACAGGGCCTTAAATCAAACCATTCCACGAACAAAGTTGTATACCTGAAAGGACTCATGCAAGAAGCCGGAGCAGACTTTGCATGCCTCACGGAAATTCATCTAAAGGACTGCCAGGCGAACTATGAAAATTGTGAGTCCTGTATTGACAAAAAAGAAATACAAATTGACAACTATAACATCCTCCGAGCCGACAGAACAGTGAGACGTAAAGGAGGATGTGCTATTTACACACGCGAAAGGCACATAGCAGAAATGATTATAAGTACCTCAAACAACTACGTAGAATGTGTAGCAGCAAAAATTGAAAAATTAAATATGGTACTAATTGTAATGTACAGACCCCCAAACACGCCAACCTCAAAATTTTCAGATTCCATTACAGAGGTAAGAAACTTGGTAAAAGATCTACACTCTCCAACCCCAAATATTTTTCTCTGTGGTGATTTTAATTTCCCATTCATGAAATATAAAAGGATAGGAAAAAATATATGTATACACCAGGACAAGGGGGCCACACGAGAAGACCTGAAGCAGGTAAAAATGCTACTAGCTCTAGCTGATGAATTTATGTTAACGGCTTAACGCAAGAAATAATAGAAAACACAAGAAAAAACAACTGCCTAGATTTGGTATTCACAAACAACAGTAATCTAATTGATAATGTAGAAATATCCCCAACTATGATATCGCACCACAACGTCATTGAAATAACAACTAATATAAAGGCAACAGGAAAGGAAAGAACACGCACAACAGAAAGAAGCAAATTCGAAATTTTTAATTTTCACTCCAAAGCTATAAACTGGGAAGATGTGACAGCCAGCATGGAAGTAATAGATTGGAAAACCATTTTCGAGGCCAAGACAACGGAGCAGATGCTAATGACGTTAGAGGAGAAGACGTTAGAAATTGTAGATAAACATGTCCCAAAGATACAACAAAGAGGAAAGAGAAGCAGGCTCGAAAGACAAAAGATAGCATTGTTTCGAAAAAGAAAAAGAGTGACTGCAAAATTAAGTAATTGTAAAGATAACAACATCAGAAAAATATTAAATGATAAACTGCAAAGTATTGATGTCGTCATACAGGAACTAATCGAGAAGCATACAGAAAAAGAAGACGACGCTATAGAAGCGATAAAGGCTAACTCAAAGTACTTCTGTAATTTCGCAAAAAGAAAGTCGAAAAACCATGCGACTATCGGACCTTTAAAAAATGAGAACAGTGCTTTATCTGATGATCTAACAGAAGTATCTGAAATATTAAGAGCTCAATACGAATCATCTTTCAGTATCCCAAAAACTGACAAATTGATATGCGATAGAAACGCGTTCTTTGAAGAAGAATCACAAGGGGGAAGTATAACGGATTTCGACTTTACGATGGATGATATTACACAAGCCATAGGGAAACTAAAAACACACTCAGCGGCAGGACCGGATAAATGGAATGCCACACTGATCAAAAACTGCGAGAATGCAATCGCTGAGCCCCTATACTGGAAATGGAGACGATCACTAGACACGGGAGAAATACCGGGCATCCTGAAGAGCGCGAACATAGTCCCAATATATAAAGGAGGAGATCGATCCGAGGCCAAAAACTATAGACCAGTATCGCTTACATCTCATCTCACTAAAATATTTGAAAGAATAGTTAGACAGAAAATCTGACTTTTTGGAAACTCAGAAAAAAATTCAATGATAACCAACACGGGTTTCGGTCAGGCAGATCATGCCTATCACAACTAATGGAACACTACAACAACATTATTGATTCACTGGAAAGTAATGAAAACTATGAGGTACTATACACAGACTTTGCTAAAGCGTTCGACAAGTGTGACCACGGAATCATAATACATAAACGGAAATATATGGGAATAACAGGAAAAGTAGGGAAATGGATATATAATTTCCTTAGTGAGCGGCGGCAAGTCGTTACAGTACAAGGAGTATCTTCATCAGAATCAGAGGTCCTCAGCTCAGTACCACAAGGAACAGTATTAGCTCCACTACTCTTCATAATCATGCTAACTGACATAGATGAGGACGTTACCAGAGACAGCACAGTAACATCCTTTGCGGATGACACAAAGATCAGTAGAAAAATAAGAAACCCAGAAGACATAGGATCTCTACAAACCGACATAAACAGAATCTACAAGTGGACGGAAGACAACAATATGAAGTTTAACACCGAGAAATTTCAGCTATTACGATATGGAAAAAGAGAAGGCCTAAAATCCATGGAATATTATACCCCAAATGGACAGGAAATTCAGAGAAATTCCAGAGCAAAAGAGTTAGGGGTTGTAATGACAGATGATGCGAAATTTGAAACACAAAATAAGATAACAGTAAACAAAGCAAAGAGAATAACGGGACAGGTATTGAGAACCTTTAAACGAAGGGATAGGAATGTAATGATTCCTCTACTGAAAACCCTGATAATACCCAAATTGGAATAAAGCTCGGTCCTAACATCCCCATATAAAAAAGGAGATATAAGACAGCTGGAAGGGATCCAGAGAAGCTTCACAGCCAAGATCAATGGGTGCAAAGAACTAAATTACTGGGAAAGGTTACGCGAACTAGACCTATATTCACTGGAAAGGAGAAGAGAGAGATACACCATTATTTACACTTGGAAAATAATGGAGAAACTAGTCCCTAATCTTACTCTGAACCCTATAACTCCCCAAACAACGGTGGAAAGTAGAAACGGTAGACTGTGTCGTATTCCCAAACTGAAGGCGAGACAGGGAACATCCTTAACCCTGAAAGAAAATAGTTTTGTAGTGAGAGGACCAAAACTGTTTAATCAGTTGCCCAAAGACCTAAGAAACACGAAGGGAGTTGCAGTGGAAATCTTCAAAAGAAGACTAGACGCCTGGCTCAGAACAATCCCCGATGAGCCGGGCGTACCTGGCTATGTGAGGTGGAGAGCGCAAGAATCAAACTCACTACTTCACCAGGCCAACTCGAGAGGAGGGGCGACAAGCTTGACCTTCGCGAAATGAGAGATCATCGCGCGAAGCCTTTGTAAGGTTGTCAGGTTATATATATATAAATTATATATATATATCACGCATCAATCCGCACGATTTTTCATGATGAAAAAAACCTTTGATTTGCTTTCGCCCGAATTGTTCATTCTGACGAAGGTCAAGCCTTTCACTCCACCTTAGACTTACAATTTAACGTGGAATCCGAACCACGCCCACCAGCAGCCCAGCATCTTAACCACTAGGCCACCCAGGGTACCCATTTATCTACCAACCACTTTCTTTATTGTGGAAGGATGAACAGCTGGGTTTTGCTGCGCGCCGGCTGCCGTCACCGGTCTCGATCCCGGGGCCGATGGATTCGTATTCAGCGACGCTAACCACTACACCACCGAGGCGGTGAATTACATTGAATTACTACCTACTTGCTACAAATTCCGCCAATTTCCATATTTCTATGGTCGACCTGAAACACCCTGATATATATATATATATATATATATATAACTTGATTGAAGGGTTTGTTTTTGGGGAACCGCAATTTAGTAAGGAATTAGAGGACGAGAAGGTGGTATATGTTTATTAGTCAAACGTTTCGGAAATTCAATTTCCATCATCAGTGCTAAAAATGAAAAGTATAAAGTGAACAAATATAGTAAATAAAAGATTTTATACAATATACTGCTGCAGTCCTATGATAATAATTTTTAAAAAATTACATGAAATGTAGAGGGGCAAGATAATGGCTAAAATACACAAAAATTAAAACACATCTTACTGGGTTATTATCCGAGGGGTGCGGGGGGTAATCTAATTGTGTAAAGGTTGGGAATGGCTGAATGTTGAAGTATTCATGTTAGAAGTCGGAGAGTGATAGCGAATTTCTTTTCAGTGGTGGTTCAGAGGAAATTATTTAGCTATGTTTAAGTTGAAGGCAAAACTATTGTCGTTGAAGGTTGGTTTTGTACTAAGGATGTATAGGGATTCGAGGATGCGGAAGTCGGTTGGTTGGTATGCTGAATTGATCATTTTGAAATTGGTGGGAAGCAGTGGGTGATTGTGGAGGTGGCAATGATCTCTTATTCCTGATTTTGATGGTTTGTTTAAAGGTTGTAATGTTCTGGTAGAGATGCCGCGATGTTCGTCCACTCTTGTTTGATATTGGCGATTGGTGCTACCAATATAACTCGCCTTGCAGTGAGTACAGTTGAAACGGTAGACAGTGGACGAAACAAGGGGCTGGGGGGGTTTGTGCTTTATGGTTGAGATACGATTTAATGCTGTTATTACTGGTGAATACAAATTGAAGGTTAATTTGAGGGTTAAGAGGGGTGAATAGGTGGCGAAGTTCTGATTGTATTTTGTAACTAATATAGTCGTAGTAGGGAAAAGAAAAGTATTGTATATCTTCTATAACAGTGGGGACTCTAAGGGGAGGTTGATAAATGTTGTTGAGAAAACGACTATATTAGTTACAAAATACAATCAGAACTTCGCCACCTATTCACCCCTCTTTACCCTCAAATTAACCTTCAATTTGTATTCACCAATAATAACAGCATTAAATCGTATCTCAACCATAAAGCAAACCCCCCCCCCCAGCCCCTTGTTTCGTACTCCCTGCAAAGCGAGTTATATTGGTAGCACCATTCGCCAATATCAAACAAGAGTGGACGAACATCGCAGCATCTCTACCAGAACATTACAACCTTTAAACAAACCATCAAAATCAGCAATAAGAGATCATTGCCACCTCCACAATCACCCACTGCTCCTCATTAATTTCAAACTGATCAATTCAGCATACCAACCAACCGACTTCCGCATCCTCGAATCCCTATACATCCTTAGTACAAAACCAACCTTCAACGACTATAGTTTTGCCTTCAACTTAAACATAGCTAAATAATTTCCTCTGAACCACCACTGAAAAGAAATCCGCTATCACTCTTCGGCTTCTAACATGGATACTTCAACATTCAACCATTCCCAACCTTTACACAATTAGATTAAATCCCCCCCTCGGATAATAACCCAGTAAGATGTATTTTAATTTTTGTATACTTTAGCCATTATCTTGCCCCTCTACATTTCATGTAATTTTTTTAAAATTATTATCATAGGACTGCAGCAATATATTGTATAAAATCTTTTATTCACTATATTTGTTCACTTTATACTTTTCATTTTTAGCACTGATGATGGACATTGAATTTCAGAAACGTTTGACTAATAAACATGTACCATTTTCTCGTCCTCATATTCCTCTCTCTCTCTCTCTCTCTCTCTCTCTCTCTCTCTCTCTCTTCTCTCTCTCTCTCTCTCTCTCTCTCTCTATATATATATATATATATATATATATATATATATATATATATATATATATATGAACTATTTCTGTGTTTATAAATACACGTAAAATGGCTCTCCTAAAACAGGACTCTCAGGCACTTTTTGTGGTGAATATCCGAGAATAGAAAATGACCCACAGTGTGAAGAGCGCAGTGATGACGCAGGTGGCTTTAAGGCAGGCGATCGAACCGGGTTTTCGGGGGCGGTTGTCGCAGCATCTCGTCAGGAGGTAGAGAAGAAGAACGAGCAGCGTCAGGATAAGTATACCAGCTGGCACTGACCCTATGATCCCCAGACTCTGAAATTTAACGAGAGTGTCATGGGAATGTTGATTCGTGGCACTAATTATCTTTTCACTGTAAAGAAAATTTAAAGACAAGAATAAAGAATAAAAACTGGTGAAATCGTAACTGGTCACGATAACCAGTTTATTTTCTTAAGTTTTCTTCAAAGGTAAACCATTAAATTTGTCTGTTATTTCAATTATATGAGTAAAATCTTCCGAATAGGGCATATTTAAATGCTAAACCTTTATTAGTACACACACACACACACACACACACCACACACACATATATATATATATATATATATATATATATATATATATATATATATATATACATTGTAAATTAGTTTATTGTAGAATGCCAGGTTTAAATTTTAAATTATATAAAATGTCAGATGTATGAGAGTCAATTTACAAGCATTCTGACCTCTTGGTAGACAGGTGAGAAGGGATCAAACGTGGCGTTCACCGTCTGTAGAGTAAGGTTGATGTGTGGTGCGCAGTGAAACCATTCCACCCAAAACACGCGGCGTATTACCGCCTCTGACGTCACTCGGAAGTCCTGCATGGCCACCAGCACCCACACCCACGCCCACGCCCTCAGTTCGCTCTTTCACGGCACCCACATCCTGAAATATTTGAAAATAAGTTTATAGATTACCGTTTTTTCCCTTTACACAACGTGCGACATTTTAATGTTCGAATATACAAAACGTTTAGTCCTTGGCATAACAAGGTCAGTAGTATAGCCGCAAAAGGTAAGAGTGCAGGAATGTTGCAATTTATTACGTAATGTTGCAAAAGGGGGTGGGGGTGGTGTGCAACATGTTGCAAAGGGGGTGGGGTGTTGCAAAAATCACTGCAAAGGGGGGTGGGGGATGCTGCAGGTGCAACAAGGGGTCATCATGAAACTTGGAGGCGGCGTTATCCCCCAAGAGAAAGGAGAGAAAGGAGGAAAGGAGGAGAGGTGTTCACCTGGCAGGAGCCAAGTGCATATTAAGACTTCAGCCGAGTAGGCGTTGTCTTATAGGCTCCTAATCAGCCAGTTGGCTTAGAAGGAGCCAAGGGGGGAGGGTACACCTGAAGGGGGAGAGAGAGAGAAAGAGAGAGTATCGGCCTTTGTTGCCGATTGCAAGGGCTTGGAGGCGGAGTTCTCCCCCAAGCTATTTTCGTATACCTAACCTAAGAGGCCTCTAAGGGGTTTTCCCAAAGGGCCAGAAAGAGAAAGGACCAGAGGTCCTTGCTCGGCTGGGAGCCGAGCTTGAATGACTCCGTCATCAGCCTCTCGCTCTTTTATAGACCTCTAATCCGGCTGAGTTGCCAGATAGCGCCATGTATTTAATAGAAGGCTGAGTTGCCAGATAGCAATATTTAAAACCATATATTAATCAAAATACCACAATATATTTATATGATGGTAGTTAATCAATACAGAATTTCTTTTAATTGTTGGAATTAAGAAGATTCATCTGTTTATTAAATAAGTTAACAATAGGCACATCAAAGATTATATTCAAGACATATATATTTAAAAACATGTGTAATAAATAAGTTAACAAATGAAATTATGTTAACACAGAAATTCAATTGTTAACTTATTTATCACACGTGTTTGTAAATATATATATACACCTTGAACATAATCTTTGATGTGCCTATTGTTAACTTATTTATTACACGTGTTTGTAAATATATATATAGCTTGAATATTTCTTTTATTAAATAAATCATGTATCAATTAACGTTTCATTTTCTCCTTTGTGTGTGTGTGTGTGTGTGTGCGTGTGTGCGTGTGTGTGTGTGTGTGTGCACAGGTGAAAGAACAGCAACGTGATTCATGCTACTACCTGGAAATTCCCTGCGTGGAGCTTGATAACGATGTCAGAACGACATTGTATAAAGGCAGGCGAAACTTTCACTTTAACTCATTACAAGATTGGAAATAGAGGATAGAGTCGTGTTAGTTAGCTCTCTGTGCCTTGACCAATTCCTAGGTGGTGAACATGATATCTGACGTTCCAAACGGGTTTGAAGCACACAAGTTGATAAATATATCCCTCCGTAAAATTGCATCCAGACGTTCCAGAAGAGCTGGTGCATCTTTGCATAAATCATTATTAGTTGCCACTGTGTTACATAAAGCCCGTTTTGTTTACTTAGAAGCAGCACATAATTACCTCCACACAATATTTTCCCCGCCACAAGGGCAACCTGAGATTGTCCCGACCCACCTCAAGCGCCTGCACCATTACCTGAAGTGTCCGTTACCCCAGTGAGCCCTCTCGATTGTGGTGTCAATAATATCAACCAAGATGATTATTCACCCATTGAATGCATTAGTGGAGAGTGTAAATCTAGATTAGAAGACAACGACTGTGAAGTAGACTCGAGCAGTGAATATGGTTGCAACGAAACCTTGCACCATACCAGAAAAAGACGGAGAGTTTCTGATCAGGAAACAAAGGCTGCAGTTTACTCAATTTTACCAAAACGAATCAAAGATAATTTAGAACATGAACAATGCTCAGGCTGTTATTTTAGCGACTAAAATTTTGTGTTGATGTGGATTCGATCTTACCTCTTGTCGGTGTTCTGAGCAGACAGGCAAACGACGAGATTTTGCAGCATGGAAGATGACTACATAACTTCTCTCGTGATCAACTTGGAATCCTTGAATTTCTATAAAATCAGTCCAGACGGTCTTCGTCTCGAATCTATTTTAAAACCGGTATTAATTCGTGAACATAGGCTAAAAGTATTTAATAGAATGCTTTCTTTAAAGTATTAGGTTACTGTTGTTTGTGATCACCAAATCTATGCATTTGTTTTTTCTTGTTTTCTGTTATTTCTTGTGTTAACATAATTTCAATTGTTAACTTATTTATCACGTGTTTTTAAATATATATGTCTTGAATATAACACTGGGGAACACAACTTTCGGTGACTTAGATGTTAGATCTGTTTCTGGGTATATTGAGGTCGCTGATTCTAAAAATGACATTAGTTTTTCTCCATCAGCTCTGCTTATCAAGATATGATATATATATATCTATATATATTTCTATATAATGTATGTAATATTATATAATTGCTGACTGACAATCACTGTTGTTGTCAATTGAATACAAAAGTATGATGAATGTCAGCAAAAATAGTGTATTAACATCAAACAAGCATAAGGTACGAAAAATATTTTTTAAATTCAAACAAGCTTGAGACACGAACGGCAGAAAAAGTTTTCATTGAGACATCTCACATAAACCGCGTTTCTGAGATTTCTTGCGATGAGATGTGCCAGGACATTCGCGTTAGATGCTCCAGCAGTAATCTGCCATCATGTGAGTATCCCATCGTCCGCGGTACCGTTCTTCCATGGTCCTTAGTTCTTGGTGAAATCGTTCACCCTGTTCCTCGCTTAGATCACCGAGGTTATCTGGGAAACGATCCAAATGACTGTGGAGGTAATGCAGTTTGATGCTCATTTTACAGCCAAGTTTACAAAAAGAAGAGAGCATATTCTCCACTAGTTCACCGTAGTTATCGGCCTTATAGTTCCCAAGGAAATTCTTCACAATCATACTAAACGATGACCACGCACGTGCCTCAATGTTGTCCATTGAATCTTGGAAACGCGGGTCTTTCATGAGTTCCCGGATTTGCGGTCCATCGAAAATACCTGCCTTCAGCTTTTCCATGCTCAGCGCAGGAAATTTTCTACATATGTAGCCAAACACGTCCCATCTCTGTTCAAAGCCTTTATAAATTGTTTCATCAAACCTAGTTTGATGTGCAGTGGTGGCAATATGATCCTTTCTCTGTCAACCAAAGCTTCTTTGATGATATTTTTTTCTTCAACCACCATGTTTTCTCTCAGAGGCCACTGTCTTCTCACCCAGTGTTCATCTTTAGCTCTACTGTCCCAGAGACATATAAAGCACGGGTATTTGGTGTACCCGCTCTGCTGGCCCAGGAGAAAATTCACCATCTTCAGATCCACACAGATCACCCATTGGTGGTCTCGGTATGATATCTTTTCTAGGACTAGGGCGACTGTCCTGTGCTCTTCTCTCATACCGACTGAGTGACCAATTGGGATTGATCTGTATCTGTTGCCGTTGTGTAGAAGAACACATTTTAGGCTCCGTTTAGAGCTATCTATGAATAACCGCCATTCACTTGGTGTGTATTCCGATATGCCCATTTTCATCAGCAATCCGCGCACATTGTTGCAGAAAACTAAATCGTTCTCTTTTGAGAAGGGCAGTAAATCCTTTTCTCTGTCGCGATATAACGTGATTTTGGTTCCCGGCAGCAGTAAATTTTTTTCTCCCAGCCTGGAAGCTAACAATTCAGACGATTTCTTCGAAAGACTAAGTCCCTTATGAGGTCGTTTAATTCGTGTTGACTAAAACCTTCTGCAACTGATGACGATCCTTCGAAATCACTGTCATTTTGCCCACATACGCTTTCTTTGTCAGTAGCAGATTCATCATCTTCTTGAGGGAGCTCTGGAAGATGGCTGAATGATGGGACAGGTATCTCATCTGAATGTGAAACAGGCCGTCTAGCTGAGTCTATGTCAGGATACGTCAATTTACTCCGGTTACGTCCATTGATGCCCTTTATATTCACCAAACAAAAGTAACAGTCATCACTGTGGTTTCTCTGTTCTCTCCATACCATTGGTATACCAAATTTCAGGCACCTCCTCTTTCCGTTGGTCCATTGCCGCAGATGCTCCGTACACGTTTTACACACAACATGAGGAGCCCATGGCTTATCTTGGTCCCCTAGTTGTACTTTGAAATAGGCAAAATAAGCTTTTTTCACAAAATCAGTAATAGTTTTTCTCTGTTCAATGAACGTGTACTCTCCGCAGATAAACAAAACACATCTGGATGATTTAAACACTTTCTTCGTGATGAAGCCATGTCAACACCTGTAACAGGAAAGAATTCACGTTAGTACATGTACAATACACATGCAAAACAGCAACATCAGCAAAATCATAGCTACAATTTAATTATACAGATGCATTTAGATTTACGAGCAACTCATAATACCGTTCCAGAAGGGTAATAAAGTAGGTAATGACGTATGCAATATCTCAAAAAGAAAGCTGCTAGAACAAAATGGATGATATTTTCTGAATCAGTGGCATGAAAATATCCAGGATAAGGTCTAAAATCTCAGGCACCAAGAAAAAAAATTTTTTTGTTCCCCAGTGTAATCATTGATGTGTCTATTGTTAACTTATTTATTACACGTATTTGTAAATATATATATAACTTGAATATCTCGTTTATTAAATTGTATTTGTAAATATATATAACTTGAATATCTCGTTTATTAAATAAATCATGTTTCAATTAGCGTTTCACTTTCTCCTTTGTGTGTGCACAGGTGAAAGTTCTAAGCTCCGCCCACTGTTGTGTGTGTTTGTGCACAGGTGAAAGTTCTAAGCTCCGCCCACTGTAAGACCAGCAACGTGAGTCATGCTACTATCTGTGATTCCCTGCGTGGTCAGTCGACTGCAGTAAGCCCTTGAGATCAGACGTGTATTCGCCAGCGTAGAAGAAAAAAAAGGAGATCAGACGTGTATTCAAATGGCTACCTTTAATATTGCTTGTACAACGTACGTTTATGAAATGGTATTCAGCAAAGTGCCAGGATGTGGTGGATACCGAAAAACTTCCTATTCCCCCCTCCTATGCCTCTTTTAAAACCACATTGGATTGTGCGAAGTTGCAAGATGTACAAATACTCTACGGATGTTCTGGTGAGACAGTTGAAGGCTTTCGTTGCACAGACGATGTGCTGAAGTATGCTGTAGAGCTAAACTTTATAAGGTCTCACATATACCGTGAAGTAAAAGAAACAACGCGTGCAGAAGAGAAGCAGCAGGTATGGATAATGAGTCTTGTGGATGGGTGGTGTGACAAGCGGTATTACGTCATGTTACACCATGTCGATTACTCATACTCTACGACTGAAAATGTGAATCTCGTGATCATGGACAATCTTAAGTATTTTTATCACTATATTAATGTATATCATGATGAGGTTCGTAGTGAGGTTGTGGCTAGTGCCCTGCGTGAGTTTTTAACAGACTTTAGAGACGAGTATCGTTTGATGGGCAGAAAGGAAAAATATGAGCATATGTTCCTCTCAAATAGTGCGCCGGAGTGTGAAGATGTTTAGTAAAACATTATAAAATGTGCCTAGCTCGTGAAAATTATCCTGAGGGAAACTGTCTGGTGCGTATTTTGGTAGTGATAAAACCGAAATTAATTCTTGTAGCGGAAAAACACCTACCCAATATGTACAACAATTCGCCGCACGATTATGGTGCGACTCGCGGATCATACGAGTTCGAAAAAGCCCATTCACGTATCATCGAGTCAGCCGCCCATCGAACCGTTCCTGCCTACCTGCGTGGCTCACACGGCTCATAGTTATCTCAGAGCTTGAACCGAGTGGACGTGCGCTCCTCGAATACGATGGAACTTCCTTTGAGCAGCATTCTCAATGCCTCGTACGATGTGTCCGTGACGAAATCGTTGCGCGTGTTCAGGCGTAAATCCGGTACCGTTAGCTATGTACTGGAAACGGAATGTAGACAAACAAACAAACGGGTTTATTTAAGTGTCGAGGAGATGAATAGAATCTTCGTCGTAATAGTTGAGAAGTGGAGTGAAGATCGTTATAAAATACCTGCTAACGTAGGTACAAGAAGAGAGCAGATTAGTGACGGACCCTCATACGCCGTTGTACGTTGTGTATAAATAACGATCGGCCGTGCATTGATATACGGCTGATGTGGAAGAATGCTTCTGATAATAACGCTCTTGTTCCTATGCGATACCGTTTCATCCTCGACAGAATGTTTGAAATCGTCGGATTCCGCAAGCTGAAACCTATATTAGATGCGCGTGTTACGGATATGCTTTATTTTGATACAGTACTTGAATACGCATACACCGCTCTGCTCGATGGGTTTACCGAGTGTAGGGCTGAACAAGGTGAGAATGGTCTAGAGCTGGACGTTTATTTAAAAAGTTTAGACTCTTTGAAATACCATGAACTTTGGTACAAAGCAATTGATCGGTACAAGGCTGAGCTCACCTACACCGTTCACCCTGAAGAACTATTTCTTTATATAACGCGCAGTTGTCGTAACGATTTAGAAGATTATTTCAATTGCCGCTATGTTGAGTGAAGACGAGTTCACGATTGAAAAGCTCGGGTCGGTAGAAATAAACCCTCGATTGGAAAAGCGTGTTTATAAACTTGTTTAATAATGTAGCTAACGATGAACTCTTTGTGCGTGCTTTTGATTGTATTCTAGACGTATTTAAAGATGACTTACCAACCGGTTGTAAAGTGGGAACAAAAATAGTAATGAACGATATGAAAGCCCTTCATATCGAGTACAGGTTTCCCTATACTTAAAGCGGTGAAATATTATTAAACCGCATATACTGCGTAATGCAGAGCAATAATGATGTAATTGTAAATTCGATTAAGTGCGAGTTTAGTATTTTGAAAAAAAAAGTGAAATGTATTTATATATTTAACATATTTGTGTGATATTTCTCCTGTACTGTTATATTGAAGGATTATATGCATATTCCTCGTTCATATTTCTATTATTATTGATCATTCAAATGTATATTTATTTCTATATATCTCCATAATTATGTGTGTGTGTGTGTGTGTGTGTGTATTTTTTTGATTATATGCATATTCCTCGTTCACATTTCTATTATTATTGATCATTCAAATGTATATTTATTTTCTATATATCTCCATAATTGTGTGTGTGTGTGTGTGTGTGTGTGTGTATATATTTCTCCTGTACTGTTATATTGACGGATTATATGCATATTCCTCATTTCTATTATTATTGATCATTCAAATGTATATTTATTTTCTATATATTTATAATAAACAGAATGATGCAATGTTGTTTTACTTAATTCTTTTGGTTAATTATACCATGTTACGCCTTCTAAACCTACTAGCGGAATTCTAAACCAACTTTTAAGAAAATAAATGGTACACTCTGGCAACTGTGTACCTGAGCAATGGTATCTGGCAACTCTCCATAATAATGTATACAATGGTATCTGGCACCTCTCCATAATAATGTTAAAAAGTGGTATCTGGCAACTCAACCTGACCAAGCCATTTACACCTTCTAAGCCAACTGGCTAATAATCAAATGTTTCTGTTATGTTGAAATTATGATATGGAAGAGTGAGCAACGACTCCCTGACGAGATGTATTTCTTGAACTGATCCACAGAACAGCTGTTCACATCTTCTGAAGACTGCATGTTCCACATTTTATAATAAAGAAATTATAAATATATCCATTCCTTTAATTATATTTTTAAAAAAGAAAAGAGCATTCGGTTTCCACGTTAAACTGTGGGTCAAAGGTGGAGTGAAAACCTTATCCGTTGTTACAATTCGGGGAAGAGCTAGTTGTTATTATTACTAGAGAAAAATCGTGCATGTTTTGCGGTCATACTACCCACGGATCAAATGATCCTGTTATTTTAAATCCGGTTCAATAATCAAATGTTCCTGTTATGTTGAAATGTGGAAGAGTGAGCAACGACTCCCTGACGAGATGTATTTCTTGAACTGATCCACAGAACAGCTGTTCACATCTTCTGAAGACTGCATGTTCCACATTTTATAATAAAGAAATTATAAATATATCCATTCCTTTAATTATATTTTTAAAAAGAAAAGAGCATTCGGTTTCCACGTTAAACTGTGGGTCTAAGGTGGAGTGAAAACCTTATCCGTTGTTACAATTCGGGGAAGAGCTAGTTGTTATTATTACTAAAGAGAAAAATCGTGCATGTTTTGCGGTCATACTACCCACGGATCAAATGATCCTGTTATTTTAAATCCGGTTCAATAATGCAATCAAATGTTCCTGTTATGTTGAAATTATGATGAGCAACGACTCCCTGACGAGATGTATTTCTTGAACTGATCCACAGAAGAGATGTTCACAGCTTCTGAAGGCTGCACGCGCCACAGATCTTATAGACAATGCAGGTCCTGTATATGAGTTTTAATTATCTCGATGAAATAGTGAGCAATCATTCCCTGACGAGATGTATTTCTGAATTCACGTTAAACTGTGGGTCTAAGGCGGAGTGAAAAGCCTTCCAATTCGGCGAGAAAGAGTTAATTATTATTATTACTACTGTAATTTGTACTACCCTATATATATATCCATTCCTTTATTTATTTTAAAAGAATGAACAAAACTCTCTCTCTTTATTTCTATATATATATATATATATATATATATATATAATTATTAGTACTTTCAGGTGAGCTTTAATTATCTCGATGAAATAGTGAGCAATCATTCCCTGACGAGATGTATTTCTGAATCCACGTTAAACTGTAGGTCTAAGGTCGGGTGAAAAGCTTTCCAATTCGGCGAGAAAGAGTTAATTATTATTACTACTGTAATTTGTACCACCCTATATATATATATATATATATATATCCATTCCTTTATTTCTTTTAAAAGAATGAACAAAACTCTCTCTCTCTTTCTTTCTATATATATATATATATATATATATATATATATTATTATTTAATATAATTGTGTGTATATCTTTCAATAACAGAGATGTTATCTAAGAATATGACACCATACAAATTACGCGTAAATAAAAATACAACAGCAAAAATAAGAATCGGAGTGAAGAGAGATTTTACTCGAGTAGACTGGAAGAAAGGTCAAATTGAATTGTGGTCATTTCAAAAAGGCCTCTGGGCAAACAGGTGTGATTCGAGTCGGGGAGCGTTTCCTCGTGTGTGTGTGTGTGTGTGTGTGTGTGTGTGTGTGTGTGTGCACGATTTGTTCACTCGTTTATTATATATACAATCACCTATCTTCGTAAGGTTTCTTTTAATTGTTTAGTGATTTTTTTAATGTTTTAATTCACTTTAAGGTGAAAATCCATTTATATATATATAAGGAATGACAAAATTAAATAGACACGGTTATTATGATTCTTTCTATATATATATATATATATATATATATTATATATATATACAAACACAGATGGGGTGAGAGGTTTGGGGGGAATGAGGGAGGACGACCGTGTGTTTTGATTTATTTCAACTTTCTTCGTAAGGTTTCTTTTCCTTTCGTTTTTCCCACTGTTATTCAATTGTGGTATTTATAATAAAATAGGAATTAAGTGATTTATTGTGTAAAGAGCGTGTGATAAAGTTAATGTTTTAATTCACTTTAAGGAGAAATTCAATTTATATATATAAATATATATATATATATATATATATATATATATGAAAATTATTTCACGAAAGTAACACGTGAAAAATATTTATGATGAATAAAACCACGAAGGAAAGGAAACACAAAATGGTGCTCAAGCGCTTTCGTCTAATGACATCCTCAGGAACACTGAAGTACATAAAAGGGTTACAGCCTATATATAGGTTACAGAAAGAAAAAAAGAAAAAATAAATATATATATATATATATATATATATATATATATATATATATATATATATATATATTAGGGTGGTCCACAAAATGGAAGTATTTTAAATTCTTCCTCCCAGGATTTCATTAGGTTCCTTTTCCCAAAACACTTCTCTGAGCAAAATTTGGGTTCAATCGGTTAATATTTAGAGGTGGCTCAACTACCCCCAGAAGTCCACATTCATGGCTTCTGGGTCCCCCCCCATATATATGGGTATTATCCGCTTGTTGGCGGGGGTATCATGGCTGACCAGGCCACTCATTGTTGCCCAGCTAAGATTGTGGACTTGTTAGAATCAGGAAACCTCTTTCGGTGCTCATCCACCACACTTAAGAGAAACTGGAGTTGATCTTCTCCTTTCGTCAGAGTTCCGCTGAAGGTCTGAATGAGAGCTACTGCCCTTTCAGCATGATCATTAACTACTTTGATGTTTCCTTTGATTCTTTTAGCTTCTTGGAAGTTTTCATTCTCCTCCCAGGTGCTGGGGTCATCATCAAGAAAACTAATATTGATCGGTAGGGCCTTATGAAGCTTTAATGAGTTCTTTGTGGCAAGAGTTTCTAATTTCAGTGTTGCTTTGCATTCCTTGAGTCTTCTTCTCTTTGAGAAGTCTAATGACCCCTCCTTTTCCCTCATACACTGGACCATGATTCCCTTGGTGTCTGGTGCAACAGTTTGATCGAAGAGAGCAAGGGCCACCAGCTCTTCTGATAAGTACCATAGGTGGTTTTCAAATTTCTTGAGAGCTGCTCTGGCCACTTTCTGGTCATGATAGTCCTTTAACTTTTGGATAAGATCCAGATCATTCTTCGGAGCTTGTGATGGAATAGGAGCAGTGATCCAGCTTTTTAAGTAGATTAGGACTCCAAAAAGGGTAAGGGTTTTCAGGTCCTTCTCTCGAGGAGTCAGGGTGATTTGATTTCGAAAAAGCCACATTTTGATGGCATAGATAACTTTAGCCATCCACCTTGCATAGTGCGTGCCAGCAGGACGTTTGAATGTGTAACTTTCAATTTTTTCACCAAGAAAGATCAAAAAGTTCCAAAAACTCTTTATAGTCATCTCGAAAATTTCCAGTGGCCAGATGTTCTTTGGCAAAGGCAATTATTTCATTTCTGAAAGGATCAACTTGCTCCTTCATCTCATCATCATCCTGTGATGTAGAGAAGGTTTTTAAATCAATGTAGTCCCACATAGATTGGAACCTTTTGAACAAAAGTGGCTCAGGGGCAGAAGATGAACCATGGACTGCTTCAAACACTCCTCCATACATGACTTCCATGCAATGATGCCTACAGGCAAAATAGAAGAGTGGTCGACCAAGTTTCTGTTCCAGAAGAACGCATGCTCCCCTGTTTGTTCCTGTATTTGATGCTGTAGTATCTGATAACATTCCAATTATTGATTTATCTATGTTCCATTCGGAAAGAAGATTATACACTGCAGCTGATTGAGCTTCCCCTGTTCCACTTGGTAGTTTGGGAACACCAAGCAGTTTTGAATCACCTGATTCAACTGAAGAGACAAGGACTGGGAGTCTGTCTACCTTTTCATTCTTGGCAAGTAGATTAGGGATCAACTTCCCATCCCAGTGGACAATCGAAATACTTGGACTAAAGCTAGCTTTAATGGCATGGGTTATTTGCCTTCGATGCCTCTCTCGGTGCCTTTTGATTGAAGAACGAGAGATGTTCACCTCTGAAAGATCTTGACCAAGGCTAGATGCAGTTTCAGCTAATACAAAGGTGGCCCTCCTGTCACTGATGCCAGTCCTGTCCAGAGCAGCAGCCAATTCAGGAGAT
>JAJOZX010003285.1:317500-417500 GCA_023014485.1 Bathynomus jamesi | reverse complement strand
TTAACTGTAAGTATGGATTATTGATTATTACAATTACTTATTATTATCATATTCTTCTGTCTAATTATGTTGTAATCCCATGAAATATTTTTTATTGAATTTTAGAACATCGAATGACTAAACTTTGAAACATCGTAATTGATATAAAATACTTAAATGTTTTTCTTTCTTTTCAGATATTCCTAAGATGCCAAAATTGAAGACAGGAGGTCAGTCGTCATGCCACTTGAGCCTGTTAGTCGGTACGGGCAAGGAGTTTCCCGTATCAGAACTACCAACAGTGCGAGACATGCTGAGACTAGGGTTACTCCTTCGTGAACAAAATACAAAGGATAGAAGGAACTACACAGAGAAAGAGCTCATAAGGGACATGATTCCCCCTCTTCTGCATCAGTGGAAAAAAGCTAATGTGTTATTCAAACCACCTGTACTCAATCAGTATAGAACTATTGAGCTAAAATTAACAAAGCTGTGGCACAAAACAGTTGAGACATCACTTGGTAAAGGAAAACTAGCAAAGAAAAATAAATTTCTGCACACACTTGATACTCTTCTTGACACTTTTAACTGCCAGTGTCCCATAGAGTTGTGTTCTGAAGCCAATTGTTCTCCCTCATGCAGAAAAGAACCTCATCCTCACATTGATTGTCGCTGTCCTCGTGAGAAGAAGATCCCTGGTTTGGAACTGGCTTTCATAAAGGCGCAGAGAACAAAGGCAGGAGGCCAAGGAAGTATGCACATTGGTTCGGCAGATTATTCAGAAACCAAAAAACAGATTGATATTGCTAAGAAAAAAGAGAAAATCCGAGAGAGGGAAGAAAGGAAGAAAAAGAAGAATGAAGAAGATACCCAAAGAGATGAAGAGCTCTATCAAGAGGTTTCTCATTTCTTTGAAAGCTCTTCAGATGATAGCTCAAAAATGCCATCTGAACCTTCGCCGAAGAGAATGAAATACAACACTAAAGACATCTCAAACATTGCCCTTGCCAGTATTCGCCAGTGGTTGGCACGCGCAACAATTTTTGTAGCGCCGCAACCGCAACCGCAACTCTGCTGAAATAGTTGCGCCGCACGCGCAAGCGCAACCCTTTTCAAAAAGTTGCGCCGCAAGCGCAAGCGCAACCAAAAATGTTGCGCCGCAAGTTGCGCCGCAACTGCCCACCTTTGCATTTAATGTATATCTGCAGTGGTGGGCACACGCAACAATTTTTGTAGCGCCGCAACCGCAACCGCAACTCTGCTGAAATAGTTGCGCCGCACGCGGAAGCGCAACCCTTTTCAAAAAGTTGCGCCGCAAGCGCAAGCGCAACCAAAAATGTTGCGCCGCAAGTTGCGCCGCAACTGCCCACCTTTGGTATTCGCCACCATACGGGGCTACGAGAGACTGCAGAGATTGCCACTGCCGCTTAGATAGATGCAGGCATCATCAGCCGAGAGGATACATCCTTAGTGATAGATCATAATAAGATAAGAAGAGCACAAGAAAAAATAATGAAGGAAATATCTGATCAGCATGAAAAAGATTTGAAGGAGGAAGGTCTCTCTTGCCTTTTGTTTGATGGAAGAAGAAGATGACACAAAAGTTCTCCTAGAGGTAGAGGGAATGGACAGAAAGTTTCCCGGTCTCATCAAAGAAGAACACTACTCTGTGTGTTCCGAACCTGGTGGCCGCTATTTGTTTCACTTTGTTCCTGAAGCAGAAGTAGAAGGCAAGAAACATGCAGAGGCAATTGCTGATCAAATAATATGTTGGCTTCAAGAAAGAAGACTCGACAGTTCACTGCAGGCCGTTGGTGGAGACTCAACTGCGGTGAACACTGGATGGCAGGGCGGTGTTATGACGCATTTAGAGAAAAAACTTGGAAGAAGGCTTGTTTGGATTGTATGTGATTTGCACACAGGGGAACTACCTCTTCGTCGTCTCATCCAGGAACTTGATGGTTCTACAAAGAGCAACAACAAGTGGTCAGGCCCCCTTGGCAACATGCTAGATGAAGCAACGGAATTAGAAATAAATACAAAATTTCCAAAGGTCGAAGTAGGCCCTCCCCTTCCAGTGTTGTCTGAAGAAGTTATCAAAGACCTCAACACGGATCAATCTTACGCTTATCGTATTGTTCAAGCAATCAGATCAGGAGAGTTGCCTCAAAATCTGGCTCTCTTGGAGATTGGACCCGTAAGTCACAGTCGTTGGTTAACTACAGCGATTCGTTTCTGCAGGATTTGGATTTCCAAACATGCACTGAAGGGCAAAATGCTACAGAATTTGATGTTGACTGTTGAATTTATTATTGGGTTTTATCTTCCTCACTGGTTCAATGTAAAACTTAATCCAATGTGGATGGAGGGGCCCAACCACATCTTGTTTCAATTACAGCTACTGAGAACCCAAAGGAAAGTAGTGGTGGACATCGTGTTACCTGTGGTGAGAAGGTCCGCTTGGTATGCTAGGCCAGAGGCAGTTTTGCAAGCAATACTCTGCAGCCAATGTACCAAAGAGCGAACTGAGGCTGTGGAAATCATTCTAAAGCTTAGAGGAACATCACTAGATGATGACCAGCTGGGAGACTGCTCTGTTCAAACAAGGAAGGTACCTCCGATAAACGTCAATGCCACGAAATTGTCAGAATTAGTTAACTTGAGTTCGGAAGTTTTGGAGCCACCACTGACAACATGTATAACAAACAAAGATTTAACACAACTTAAAGAGGCCCCAATGCAAGTGCCAAAGTGGCCTTCTCACACTCAGAGTGTGGAGAGATGTGTGAAAATGGTCACAGAAGCAGCTAGTCAAGTTTACAGTCGCGAGAGGCGAGAAGGCTACATCAAGGCGCAAGTAGCAAGCCGAATGCTGATGTCAAGGAACCGCAGCAAAAAGGACATGACTGCATTGGTTACTTTCAAATAAAGACTCTGAATGTTATCTTATTGCCACTTTAAATGTTGATAGGATGTTTGCGCACATTTGTTATTTTGTTACGAATTTACGGAAAAATGGAATTTTTTAATTAAAATTGATGTAGGTAGGAGTTATTTTTTATTGTTTTTGAAGCAAGGATATTTTTGTATGCCAAATGATTACATTAAATTGCTACCAAATCACATGATTTTCAATTTAGTCATTTCACCCCCAAAATTGACACACCCTAATGCCACAGTTGACATCACTGTACAGTATTTGCTTTATTTCAGTGACAATTTCTACAATCTAGCTAACTGCTGAGCACTTAACATCTTTTCTGCAGATAAAACCAGATCATAATGCTTAAATGACATAACCCACATTATATGGATATGGATATTCGGATATAAACCACAATTTATGCTGAAGTGCAGGGCACATGCATTCTATGGAAGGTTGCAAAGCTACAAGATATGACCTCGTAAGCAAAACAAAGCTCACACCTAGCTGGGGGATTGGCATTGACAACTTTGATGCAGTTATTCACATTAGGTAACCATTTATTGGGGGCAAATATCAAAAGACATGGTTGTGTCAGGATCGTCAGGATCATCAGTGTGCTCTTCGTTTGCTTTTGGGTCAATGGATTGTTGCAATCCAAGCTGCTGCCACATGCACAGAACACTGTGCAAGGGATTCCGCGTCCCATTCGAACTTACAAGAGTAAGCAATTGCATAAGAACATCACTCATACATTCGGAAGCAATATATTTGTCTATGTGAGTACGATAAGAAGTGAATTCTTCCTTGTTCTTTTTGCACTCACTCGCGATTTGCTTGCCCAGCTTCTTCACACATCATCAATATCAACAGATTCCTCACAATCTTTTGCAATATTCAGGTATGAGGCAGCATAGTTTTTGAAAACTAACAACGTAGCGATACCATCCCCATGTAAGTCTACAATTTCGTCTTTGAAGTAATCTTTAACTTTTACCATGAGCGACCTACGTGACAACTTCTCACCACCTAACTCTTTGTAAAGCTTCTCTACTTCAAATGAATTCCATGGTTTCATTTTGTCCTTCGACAATTCTACACACAAAGCAATGAAGGGGCGGTCTTCAGGTTCAACCCTTGACTTATTCTGGCAAGCTCTCTCAACCTCAACATGAAAGGTAGACATACAATCTTTATGGTATCGGGCTTCTTCATCCGGTAAATCTCCTTTCATGCCCAACAACCTACTGAGTACAACTTGTCCCTGCTCATCATTTTTCAGTTTACACTTTTCTATCAACACATCTTTGTAATTTTTTTTTTATCACCAAGCTTATCGGTCATAAACCTAAATGCTGGAATGCGGTATTGCACCGGAACTTTGATGTCATATTTCTCGGGTAATATACACTCACTGACTTTCAAACAAAAGAGACAGTGTTTTTTAGGGTCATATACTGGGCCTTCACTGAGAACAGCACTACGTAGTCTTTTTGGCTCCACTGTAGGGGTATCACATTCTCTCTTTTTCATGAATGCTGATAAATTCCGCTTGAACACATAAGTGGAAACACGGTTCTTGTGACAACAAAGATTTTTGCTCCATCTTCCAAGAGAGGCTCTAGTCTCGCTCGAACATCTGGCTGCCCTCTGATGTCGCTGCTTTCTACGATTTTCTGAATCCTCCCACAATTTGAAAGACCTTTCTGACCTCCAGGACAGCTACGCAGGAAATCCTTGAAGAAACATTCGTCTGCAGCCTTTGTAGAACCTGAAAAATAAGAATTTTGTTTACCCATTCTTCAGAGTACAAATCGCATTGAAATAATTTATCCTCAGCAAATGTAAACTAAACAATGCTCACCTGGTATATTCTCCATATTCAGCAGTCAAAAAACAATTTTGGAATCAGCACAACCAAGACGTCATCAAACCACCAGGTGGGCAGCACCATCAGCACTAATCTCAACAGCCTGAAAAAAATAAGAGGAATAATTAGACATATTGGAATTCACCTTACCATGGGGAAAATAATCCCTGATTTCATTTTAAACCCTATAGAACTACTCAGTCTCCCCCAAAACCATAAAAACGACAGTAAGATCACCAAAATATCTCCACGACTGCCCGGGATATGGGATATTCCTTATTTCGGGGGGCGTTTGACCTCACATGACCTTGAGTATTGACGAATGTGGGTCAAATGACTCCCAAAGTATCTGCAACCCTTCCAGATCGACTCATCATCCTAAAAACCCCTAGAAATGACACCAAGATCATCAAAATCCATCAAGTATTAACCAGGATATGGTATTTTTCAGTTTCGCCAGCCATCTTGGAAAATGGCGGCCATATTGAAAAAGCCAAGCGCGGGTCAGGTGTACACCCGATGGATTCTTGAATGGGGTGGTATAAGCTTTCAAAATATGTAAAAATTTGCTTTATAACAAACAATGCAGGGTTCCAGTAAAATCAGGGTCTGTGCTACCGGACTATATATTTTTGGGGCCTCTTTGCGAGTAACCCGTTGCCCACGTTGGGCTAACATCATGAAAAGAAAAAACTATAGTGTTTGTCATTTACCATTATTTATTTGAACTATAGTGGATTTAATTTTCCCAGAAGAGTTCATTGTTCCATGCACGGTCTGTATCATAAAAAACCTCAGGGGACCATTCTGAGTTCAATCCCATATATATATATATATATATATGTGTGTGTGTGTGTGTGTGTGTGTGTGTGTGTGTGTGTGTGTATCTATCTGTCTATCTATCTATCTATCTATCTATCAATCTGTTTATCTATCTATCTAGCTAGCTAGCTAGCTAGCTATCTATCTATCTATCTATCTTTTCTAACTATTTAATTTTTCTTATGTTTCCTATTTATTTCAATCTCCTTTGATAAACTCATTTACATTTCAGTTTCATTGCATGAGCTGAGAATAAAGAATTCAATCCGTTGACTGATCAATTGACTGATCAATTGATTGATCAATTGATTGATTAACTTATTTATTTATTTATTTATTGCTAATTGACTGATTATTTATTCATTGCTAAAAAAAATATATGAAATTTGAAGTAAGGAGCCACGCTATTGAGCACTCCTCTGAAGAAGGTAACTAACTCTTTAGGCAAAATATAACCAACAAAATAGCAGGAGGTACAGGGTGATCAACTTAAAAGTATGCACTGCAAGGTTTGTTATAACTTTGCAGTGCATACTTTTAAATTTTTCACCCTGTAGAATTAATAATTTTGAAAAAGGAACCTTACATTTATAAAAGAAATCTTTGAAGAAGGTGTTATAATAACGCTATTTAACGATGTCTTCCGAAAGTTTTGCAACTTAATCAACACATAAAATTAAGCTCTATAGTATTCACCCTATAACGGACGATATAATGAAACTATTATGAAATATACAGGGTGATTCACTCGCTGGTAGCCCTAAAGTATCGTATTAGCGATACTCTGGGGCTACCAGCGAGTGAATCACCCTGTATAATAGCATACTCATGTTCAGGATATGATAGAGTTAGATAATATTGAAAATTAATTGTTTACATATATTTTACCTACAAATTTGTACAAGTCAATCTATCTATATATATATATATATATATATATATATAATATATAGAGAGAGAGAGAGAGAGGAGAGAGAGAGAGAGAGAGAGAGAGAGAGAGATACAAAAGACTGAAACAGATACCACCTTCTGAAGAGCACTGGCCCATGTACGAGTATATACAGAGAGATGGGCAGTATCGATAATACTGTATCTTAGATACAAATTTATCTGTATCTTGTATCTTAAAATGAATTAGTATTGCATGAGCAGCAGAGGCGTAAGCAGAATTACCTGAAATCTCGCTGTTATTCTAAATAACTGGAGAAAGGTACCTGGTTCTTCTGCCGCCTCAACCATTATCTAGACTCTAGAGTTAATAATTAATTAATCTAGTGCTATAGCCAAGGGGAACATGGGAGGGCATTGCTCCCATAAATCTAGCTTGCCTCCCCTCAAAAAAGTTATGTCAAACTAAAATTAAGTAATTGTAAAAATAAGATACTTTTAAAGTTAAATTATAATATACAAAACTATAAGTTCGTTACATTTAGAGCATATTACAAGGTCAGTATTGCACCCCACAATTTTCTTCCTCCCCCAATTTTTAGAAGTCTAGCTACACGCCTGAAATTAAAAATAAAAAGTGAGCGTCGAATACATTTTTCCTTATTACTCGTATAAGTTCTGGGCCATATTTATTTCTTTGAATATGTCGCTATGTAGATTTCGGGCAGTTACGAAGAAAGTCAAGAAATGAAAGAACCTTTTTCTATGATAAAACTGTCTAATACCTTATTCCAGGGGTTCCCAAATTGTGTTCCGCGGAACACTTCTCACGGTATACAAGTGTTCCGCGGAACACCAATTTGGGAACCCCTGCCTTATTCAATGGGACATTTTACGATTTCATAAGCGCAAAACCCGCGAAAGTGGCCAGTTATTTCAAAATCAAATGAGTAAGAATTAAGTTATCAAAACCTTTGTTTACATACGAAAATTAATGTTAGAGATGACATTTAAAATACAATGATTTTAAACACTTTAAAAGCTCATTTTTTCTTATTATTATTAATTTCCAAACTTAAACTGATTGGAGAAGTATCTTGTATCGAGAAAAGTATCTTAGATGTGTATCTTGTATCTCTGTATGTCTCCTATTTCTTAGAAAATATCTTGTATCTTTGATAAGCAATAAGCTAGTATAGTATCTTGTATTTTATATCTAAAATATATTTTTTAATGTATTTTGCCTATCTCTGAGTATAAACAACCAGTAATTTGATTACATAGATGGCGCGCAGGCAGTAACTCCTAACTTATACTGAAATATATCAAAATATAAGTAATTACACTCCCCACATCCATTACTCGAACATAATTTATGGCAGGAGTGAAATGGCATGAAAGAGGAAATGACGTACGCAAAATGAGAGGAAGGTCGTTGGGAATGAGATTACGGTAATACGTTAATTGTTTAACAAACATTTGCGAGACTTTCCACAGACCTTATATCCACACGAAGTTCCTGTCAACAGAGCCCAGAGAGATGTGTATCAAATTCTGTTGTCGTTCTTTGTGTGTGTGAGATGTTTCCATATGTGCTGTATCTGGGGTGTTTACGTCAAAATTAATTCTCATATATATATATATATAGCCTTTGATTTCATGCACGCGCAAAACCACATGAATTCTAACAGTTTAATTCCTTTAAGTTCAGAATGTAGCGGAGTGAAAATATACTTCATGGAAACGTGCTGTGATGTGCTGCGCATGCGTCATATATTTCACGCCATTTTTCTTTTTTTTTTACCTAAAATGCGTGACATTAAATTCTTAGAATAACTACGAACTGAGCAAATGACAAAGGTACAACCTAATGGCAACGAAGTTTCAGCAGACTTATGTAAAAGACTTAGTAACCTATAACTAACCTAACCTAATGAGGCGTACCAAACAAGGACAGTGAGCCTTTTAAACAAATCGAACGAGTCACGTATATAATTGTGAGAATAACTAACTGCGCCTAAGGGAACCTATATCTAACAAAAGGGAGGGGGATTGCTTCTCCTTTGGAAAAAAAAAGTTGATGTCGGGGGATTTTGCTTCCTTTCAAAATTTATAGTCCGAGCAAATAGCACAATGTGTTACGACATTTTTTTCATATATTCATGTCAATAATTTCTTACATAATCCTCCCAGAGGAATAATATATATGTGTGTAATGCAGACCCTACTCCCACTATAGGAACCCATGTGTATAATAGTAGGCTGTGAACGTACACGATAGAACTCCACAGAACGACCACATCAAAAACTTATTGGAACCGAAGGAATAATGGAACACGCTTGTCGCGTATCATTTCTTGCATGTAAAATGTTTTTACAGAAATAGAAACTGTTTTTCTTTCTCAATTTAACCTTTATTCCATGGAAAGAAAAGCTAAAACTAAAAATATTTTCTATCATATCCAAAAAATGTAAAAGTGAAAATAATCTTTCATCATATAAGGTCCCTTGTATAAATGTTTCACGTGATAATTGAGACAATGGGGGTTAATGAAATATAAAATAATATAATTATCTTTATATTAAAGCAAAAGGTAAAAGTCAGTTACAACTGTCATTTTTACTTTTAATTATGGGATGTATTTTAAGACCATGCGTGTATGTTACTCGCTCATATGTACAGAAAGAACTGACCATGTTTTCGCTGAATATGACATTAAAGCATGCACACTCATAAACTACAAAAGCGAATATTTTAATTTAACCTAAGAGGAAAATTTAACAGAAAAAGAATTATATAAAAAAATTGTTTAATATTACAACAAAACCAGGTACAGGGTGTTCATAATGTCACGTCAAGTGACTATGCGTATACACTTCACCATATTCACTCCGGTTGACTTTATAAACACCTCGTAGAACTCTTCTTAAAGAATTTGGCTGAAATTAATTCGTGTAAAGCAAGTTAATAAAAGACTAAATATAATAAATAAGTTATAAAACCATTAAATAGAGAAGTATTTACTCTTTTGGAATGTAAAACCCGCATTACCGAAATTGCAACCGTTAATGAGAGGAAATAAAATACTGTAGAGCATTTTCCGCAGACGTATGCGGCATTTCCAATAAACGTTTACCTTGTCGTTACAATAAATAAATATATATATATATATATATCCTCAGTGGTCTAGACCAGTGGTATTTAACCTTTTTTCGCACTGTTACCCCTTGAGCTTGCCAACAAAACCGTAATTACGCGCCCCCCCCCCTCCTTTTAAGTGGCACATATAAGAAAAGGAAAATTAGGAAAAAAATAACAAATTTTTTGTGGAACCATAACTCAGCCTTTTTTGTTTTGGACAGTAGCGCCAGCTCGTTACCCCCCTGGTGGAAATTACCCCGGGTTAAATACCACTACTCTAGACACACATGGCAATAAATTTAAGTATAATTGAGAGGAAAAGCTTCACTACTTTACGCAAAGCACCGCTCTTTCCATACCCCCATTCAGGGTACGAGCAGCTAGCATCATTACCAAGTACAGTATCGTATATAGAAGATATAACGAAATTATTATAAAATCTATGATAGCATACTCATGTTTATGCTATGATAAAAAGTTAGCTAATACTGAAAACCAGGGGCGTAGAAAGGAGGGGGGCCTACAGGGGCTTCGCCCCCCCCCCCGAAATAAAATCATAGGTTTGATATTTCTATGCATTTTTTTAAATTTATAAGTAAATTATAAGCAAGTACGCCATACCAAGTACCTTCAGCACATGTTTAATTATTAGGGTGTGTCAATTTTGTCAACTTTTTTCAAATCAATTTTGGTAGTGAAAATATAGTGTCTTTTCATGTCAAAACTTGAAATTCGCCAAACAAAATGAAATAAAATAACCCTTACCTACATCAATTTTACCTTAAAGTTTCAGAAATTGACTCTTTTACTAAATAATAGGACATAAATTGATTAACTATTCATCTGTCACAGATTTATCCCACTGATCGCATATGGAGTGTTTTCAAGGTCATATAGTTGTTGTACAAGTCAAAACATGAATAGAACTGTCCCTCACTCTCAGTCCTCAGTTGCCTCTTAGATGTCATAGAAGGTGGTTTGCTGTTATTGCTCTTGTACCTACTTCATAGTTATTTTACTAGTCGAATACTACAGTTTAACTGTAAGTATGGATTATTGATTATTACAATTATTTATTATTATCATATTCTTCTGTCTAATTATGTTGTAATCCCATGAAATATTTTTTTATTGAATTTTAGAACATCGAATGACTAAACTTTGAAACATCGTAATTGATATAAAATACTTAAATGTTTTTCTTTCTTTTCAGATATTCCTAAGATGCCAAAATTGAAGACAGGAGGTCAGTCGTCATGCCACTTGAGCCTGTTAGTCGGTACGGGCAAGGAGTTTCCCGTATCAGAACTACCAACAGTGCGAGACATGCTGAGACTAGGGTTACTCCTTCGTGAACAAAATACAAAGGATAGAAGGAACTACACAGAGAAAGAGCTCATAAGGGACATGATTCCCCCTCTTCTGCATCAATGGAAAAAGCTAACGTGCTATTCAAACCACCTGTACTCAATCAGTATAGAACTATTGAGCTAAAATTAACAAAGCTGTGGCACAAAGCAGTTGAGACATCACTTGGTAAAGGAAAACTAGCAACGAAAAATAAATTTCTGCACACACTTGATACTCTTCTTGACATTTTTAACTGCCAGTGTCCCATAGAGTTGTGTTCTGAAGCCAATTGTTCTCCCTCATGCATAAGAGAACCTCACCCTCACATTGATTGTCGTTGTCCTCGTGAGAAGAAGATCCCTGTTTTGGAGCTGGCTTTCATAAAGGCGCAGAGAACAAAGGCAGGAGGCCAAGGAAGTATGCAGATTGGTTCGGCAGATTATTCAGAAACCAAAAAACAGATTGTTATTGCTAAGAAAAAAGAAAATTCGAGAGAGGGAAGAAAGGAAGAAAAAGAAGAGTGAAGAAGCCACCCAAAGAGATGAAGAGCTCTATCAAGAGGTTTCTCACTTCTTTGAAAGCTCTTCAGATGAACAGAAAGAAGCAACATCAGATGATAGCTCCAAAATGCCATCTGAACCTTCGTCGAAGAGGATGAAATACAACACTAAAGACATCTCAAACATTGCCCTTGCCAGTATTCGCCACCATACGGGACTGCAGAGATTGCCACTGCCGCTTGGATAGATGCAGGCCTCATCAGCCGAGAGGATACATCCTTAGTGATAGATCATAATAAGATAAGAAGAGCACAAAAAAAATAATGAAGGAAATATCTGATCAGCATGAAAAAGATTTGAAGGAGGAAGGTCTCTCTTGCCTTTTGTTTGATGGAAGAAGAGATGACACAAAAGTTCTCCTAGAGGTAAAGGGAATGGACAGAAAGTTTCCCGGTCATCAAAGAAGAACACTACTCTGTGTGTTCCGAACCTGGTGGCCGCTATTTGTTTCACTTTGTTCCTGAAGCAGAAGTAGAAGGCAAGAAACATGCAGAGGCAATTGCTGATCAAATAATATGTTGGCTTCAAGAAAGAAGACTTGACAGTTCACTGCAGGCCGTTGGTGGAGACTCAACTGCGGTGAACACTGGATGGCAGGGCGGTGTTATGACGCATTTAGAGAAAAAAACTTGGAAGAAGGCTTGTTTGGATTGTATGTGATTTGCACACAGGTAGGCTGACCATACGTACCGTTTTGAACGGGACAGTACCGTTTTGTATGGGTTTTTGTATGGGTTCTGTCACTGAAGAATAATTGTAAGCTCAATATGTTTATGTACTTACTTTTTCATGAATACAGAATATTACATAACCCCCGTCCCTTTTTTGCCATCCCAATGTCCCGTTTTTGTCTCAAGGAAATATGGTCAGCCTACACACAGGGGAACTACCTCTTCGTCGTCTCATCCAGGAACTTGATGGTTCTACAAAGAGCAACAACAAGTGGTCAGGCCCCCTTGGCAACATGCTAGATGAAGCAATGGAATTAGAAATGAATACAAAATTTCCAAAGGTCGAAGTAGGCCCTCCCCTTCCAGTGTTGTCTGAAGAAGTTATCAAAGACCTCAGCACGGATCAGTCTTACGCTTATCGTATTGTTCAAGCAATCAGATCAGGAGAGTTGCCTCAAAATCTGGCTCTCTTGGAGATTGGACCCGTAAGTCACAGTCGTTGGTTAACTACAGCGATTCGTTTCTGCAGGATTTGGGTTTCCAAACATGCACTGAAGGGCAAAATGCTACAGAATTTGAGGTTGATTGTTGAATTTATTATTGGGTTTTATCTTCCTCACTGGTTCAATGTAAAACTTAATCCAATGTGGATGGAGGGGCCCAACCACATCTTGTTTCAATTACAGCTACTGAGAACCCAAAGGAAAGTAGTGGTGGACATCGTGTTACCTGTGGTGAGAAGGTCCGCTTGGTATGCTAGGCCAGAGGCAGTTTTGCAAGCAATGCTCTGCAGCCAATGTACCAAAGAGCGAACTGAGGCTGTGGAAATCATTCTAAAGCTTAGAGGAACATCACTAGATGATGACCAGCTGGGAGACTGCTCTGTTCAGACAAGGAAGGTACCTCCGATAAACGTCAATGCCACGAAATTGTCAGAATTAGTTGACTTGAGTTCGGAAGTTTTGGAGCCACCACTGACAACATGTATAACAAACAGAGATTTAACACAACCTAAAGAGGCCCCACTGCAAGTGCCAAAGTGGCCTTCTCACACTCAGAGTGTGGAGAGATGTGTGAAAATGGTCACAGAAGCAGCTAGTCAAGTTTACAGTCGCGAGAGGCGAGAAGGCTACATCAAAGCGCAAGTAGCAAGCCGAATGCTGATATCAAGGAACCGCAGCAAAAAGGACATGACTGCATTGGTTACTTTCAAATAAAGACTCTGAATGATATCTTATTGCCACTTTAAATGTTGATAGGATGTTTGCGCACATTTGTTATTTTGTTACGAATTTATGGAAAAATGGAATTTTTGAGTTAAAATTGATGTAGGTAGGAGTTATTTTTTATTGTTTCTGAAGCAAGGATATTATTTTGTATGCCAAATGATTACATTAAATTGCTACCAAATCACATGATTTTCAATTTAGTCATTTCACCCCCAAAATTGACACACCCTATTAATTATTATAATACATTTATGAATGTGTTTTCACTCATTTACATACTTTTTAATATATATATATATATATTCGTGAAATGAGGAATCATCGCACGCAACTTTTGAAAAGCCCCTCCCGAAAAGAAATTCTGGCTACGCCCCTGCTGAAAACCAATTACAATTTTCAACTTTTTTTCTTTTGTACAATATTTAAACTCAGCTTGTACATTTTTTCAGCTTTACGTATTCATACAAATTTGTACAAGTCATTTAAGCTGTTTTGCTGAAAATAAAGCTTGAACCACTTTCGGTTATAATTTTTCATCTTAATCGCTCTTTCATTGAAAACAATAATGGCTCCGTTAACGTAATCCAATGAGAAGTCCGAGTCATACCCACTTTAGTGCCTTTGTCGTTAGTTTGTATTGCAGACACTCCTATCTTTATAGGTCTGAGCGCGTGATTCTTCAGGAACAATATACACCGTGAGTTTGTATTTCCTTCCCAAAGCAACACAATTATATCTGTTTCAATCGCAAGCACATTCATATATAGTTTCGGAGCGGCGTTTCCCCATTATATTTAGTAGCGGAATGCCGTTCCACCCCGTAACGGCAGTACTATATATATATATATATATATATGCTGAATAAAACCACAAAGGAAAGGAAACACAGAATGGTGCTCAAGCGCTTTCGTCTAATGACATCCTCAGATCCTCAGAAACACTGAAGTACATAAAGAGTTACAGCCTATATATACAGTAGGTTACAAAAAAAAAATATATATATATATATATATAATAAACGGAGAAAAAAATTAAAGGACTGTGGAGGAGCATACAAATTTGTAAGGAACAACTACCGATTTTAGCACTTTCCCGAATCCAACACAAGATCAAATGAATTGTTTCCAACCAATGTTATAGTTAATTAAAAAATAATAAATTGAAAAATAAAAATAAAACTTGTAAGAGGAGCATACAAATTTATACTGAAAATCTGCCCAGGTTTTAGCACTCTGCCCTTCTTGTCTAAGTCCGATATATATAAAAATAAATTGAAAAATAAAAGTTATTAGAGTAGATACAGGTTTACCAAAGGTTTAGCGTTCTACCCTTCTTGTCTAAATCCGTTCTGAACGAATTCAAAACAACGGGATCGAGTTGAAAAAGACCTTTGCTTATGTTGAAGTTATTTGTAAGTTGGATAATGGCAGACTCAAGAATATTTCTATTAACAATGTTGCTAGAATGAAACAAAACTGAAGCATTATTCCAATCAATACAGTGGGATAACTCTGACAAATGGACAAAAAGGGCACTGGACTGGAACTTATTAAGCTTTGCATCAAAGACTAAATTCACTTTCAATAACGAGTATTATCAACGGGTTTTTGGGATGGCCATGGGCAACCCCTTGTCGCCCCTCCTCTCCAATATTTATATGGAGTTTTTCGAAATTACTTACATTCCGAGAATCCTGGGGGTTGGCATCCCATGGTTGCGGTACGTCGACGATATTTTGTGTATCTGGCCCATGAATCGTGACCTGGATGACTTCCTCCTTCAGTTAAATGATCAAGTCCCCTCCATTAAGTTTACTTTAGAAGTGGAACAAGACAACTCAATCCCGTTTTTGGATGTGCGTGTACATAGGGAAAGCCCAGGTTTTAAGTTTAGTATCTATCGAAAAAAAAAACAATTTGTCCTACGTACACTTTTACTCGGGACATGACATCCCCACTAAGAAGGCCATTTTTTCTTCAATGTTTCTTCGCGCCCTTAGGATCGCCAGTCCGGAATACATGGATGCCGAATTGGAAAAAATCAACGGTATTGGAAATTATCTGTGTTACCCACCTGCGTTTATGGAATCTTGTCTCAACAAGGCAAAACGAACCTTCTATCGTGTGAATAATAACACTCGTACTTTGTCAAAGAATATTTTAGTACTTCCATTTTTCCCGGGCTTTTTAGGCATGGCTAATGTACTTAAACTTTTGGATATTAATGTAGTATTTTCATATAACAATATTGTGAAAAATATCATAGTAAAAAATAGCCCTACCAATAATTCAAGCATTATCTATAAAATTGGTTGTAAACAATGTGATTCCTTTTACATAGATAGGTCAAACGGGAAAGGATTTTCACACACGTGCAAAAACAGCATCAATATTCCGTTAGAACGGGACAGTCGTCCAGTGCCCTTTTTGTCCATTTGTCAGAGTTATCCCACTGTATTGATTGGAATAATGCTTCAGTTTTGTTTCACTCAAGCAACATTGTTAATAGAAATATTCTTGAGTCTGCCATTATCCAACTTACAAATAACTTCAACATAAGCAAAGGTCTTTTTCAACTCGATCCCGTTGTTTTGAATTCTTTCAGAACGGATTTAGACAAGAAGGGTAGAGTGTTAAACCTTTGGTAAACTTGTATGCTTCTCTAATAACTTTTATTTTTCAATTTATTTTTATATATATCGGACTTAGACAAGAAGGGCAGAGTGCTAAAACCTGGGCAGATTTCCAGTATAAATTTGTATGCTCCTCTTACAAGTTTTATTTTTATTTTTCAATTTATTATTTTTTTTTAATTAACTATAACATTGGTTGGAAACAATTCATTTGATCTTGTGTTGGATTCGGGCAAAGTGCTAAAATCGGTAGTTTTTCCTTACAAATTTGTATGCTCCTCCCACAATCCTTTAATTTTTTCTCCGTTTATTGTATATATATATTTTTTTTTTGTAACCTATATATAGGCTGTAACTCTTTATGTACTTCAGTGTTCCTGAGGATGTCATTAGACGAAAGCGCTTGAGCACCATTCTGTTTCCTTTCCTTCATGATTTTATTCATCATAAATATTTTTCACGTGTTACTTTCGTGAAATAATTTTCATATATATATATATATATATATATATATATATAACTGTAACATACAAAGAAACAGAAATGATTTAATCTCCCAAAATAAGGACGTATTACAAACTTTAACAAATTTGAAACCAGCGAAAGGATGAAGAAATACCAATTAACTGAAAGACAGTGGAAAATAATGCGAGGAAAAAACTTTAAAATTGGTTCCTGTCGACTCAAAAGTCAATTTACTTTGAACCAACTGAACTGAGTGGCGCAATGAAATACTTGCGTAAACATTTAGGTGGCACTGTACGGGAAATTGCATTTTCGGATAAAACTTTATCACTAAGGTTTTTGTGTACATTTGAAATACTTACTAACCTTAATACCAAATTTATATCAATATTTAAACTTACCCAGTAAGAAATGGGGCGTTTTAAATGCCAATAAAGCGTTTATGACGTTTACTAAGCGTTCCATTTCTTGTTGGATGCCCACTTACAAACTCTATTCATAAATGTGACTTGTAATACTGGGATTATTGAATATACGCAAGATAACCATATATCAAGACTATATTTGTTTATATGCAGATAAATGATCTCAAAATTGTTCATCTATCTGGTAACAGGGTGTCCTAGAAGTCTGGACTCATAGGGAAAATAGACATTATAGTTTTAAAGTGAAACAAACCCATTTCTAATGTCAGGTTTACATATTTCAAGAAAGAAAATACCCTGATGGCCCAGTATACCAATGAAGAGAAGGTGGAACTGGTATTGCTACATGTTTCCAGAAAAAGCCAGAGGGAGGCATGTTCGTGAAATAACTAACATGTCTCCCTCCGGCTTTTTCCAGAAACATGTAGCAATACCAGTTCCACCTTATCTTAATTGGTATACTGAGCCATGAGGGTATTTTCTTTCCTGAAATATGTAAAACGGTCATTAAAAATGGGTTTATTTCACTTTAAAAATATAATGTCTATTTTCCCTATGAGTTCAGACTTCTGTGACACTATATATATATATATATATATATATGGGAGGAATTTCACAATTAAACACGTGAAATGAGTGAATGATGCAAACCCACAAGGAAACAGCCAGGCACATAGCCAGGCACGCCCGCCTCATCTGGTACCGTCCTGAGCCAGGCATCCAGTCTTCTCTTGAAGACTTCAACTTTGACCCCCGTTACGTTTCTGAGGTCCTTTGGAAGCTGGTTGAAAAGTCTTGGCCCCCTGACAACCAAGCTATTTTCCTTCAGAGTTGAGGAGGTCCCTTGTCGGGCCTTTAATTTGGGAACACTACACATTCTGCCTTTCCTATTTTCCAGTGTTGTTTGAGTGGTAATTGGGTTTAGTTTTAGGTGTGGTACCAGTTTTTCGATCATTTTCCATATGTAGATTATGGTGTACCTCTCTCTTCTTCTTTCCAGGGAGTACAGATTTAGTTTACGTAGTCTTTCCCAGTTCTTTTGGGGACGTCAAAACTGAGCAGTATTCAAGTTTTGGTATAATCAGTGTTTTTAGCAGGGGAATCATTACTGTCCTGTCCCTTCTTTTGAACGTTCTTAGTATCTGTCCTGCGACTCTTTTTGCTTTATTTATCGCTATTTGATTTTGTGTTTCGAATTTCGCATCATCTGTCATTATTATCCCGAGATCGATCGCTTTCGTGCTTCTCTGAATTTCGTGTCTTTCTGGAGCATAATATGCAGTCTGTTTAAGTTCTTCTTTTCTACCATATCTCAGGAGCTGAAATTTCTCGGTGTTAAATGACATGTTGTTGTCTTCTGACCATTTGTATATTTTGTTCGTGTCCCTCTGCAAGGCCTCCACGTCATGTACATCGCTGATTTTTCTGCTGATCTTTGTATCGTCTGCAAAGGATGTTACTATACTGTTGCTGTTTACTCCGCTGTCTATGTCTGTTAGCATGATAATGAACAGGAGTGGGGCCAGTACTGTCCTTGTGGTACTGAGCTGCGTACTTCCGATTCTGATGATGATATACCTTGAATTTTGACGACCTGCAGACGTTCTCTGAGGAAGTTGTAGATCCATTTTCCCACTTTGCCTGTTATTCCCATATATTTAATTTTATGTGCTATTATACTATAGTCTCATTTGTCGAAAACTTCAGCAAAATCTGTGTATATAACATCGTAGTTGTCATTGCCTTACAATGCATCTAGGATATTGTTGTAGTGTTCTATTAATTGTGATAGGCATGATCTACCTCATCGGAATCCATGCTGATTTTCGTTGAATCTTTCCCATGTCTCCAGGAAGTCATAAATTTTCTCTCTAACTATTCTTTCAAATACTTTGGTGAGGTGGGACGTCAATGACACTGGTCTATAGTTCTTTGCTTGAGATCTGTCTCCTCCTTTATATATAGGGACAATGTTTGCTCTTTTCAAGATGCTCGGTATTTCCTCAGTGTCAAGGGATCTTCTCCATATCCAGTATAAAGGTGTAGCTATTTAATTTTTACAGTTTTTAATCAATAATGCGTTCCAATTGTTCGGACCTGCAGCTGAATGTGGTTTCATTTGTCCTATAGCTCTCGCTACATCTTCTGGTGTAAAATCAAGTCTGTTATATACTCTCCTTGCAATTCCTCTTCAAAGAATGCATTTATGTCAGGTATCGCTTTGTCACTTTTTGGGGTACTGAAAACTGATTCATATTGAGCTCTCAATGTATCAGATATTTCTTTTGGATCGTCGGTTAGTTCATTATTTCTCGTCCTTAAGGGCCCAATAGCGGCGCGCGTTTTTGTTTTCCTTTGTGCAAAGCTATAGAAGTATTTTGGATTTTCCTTTATTGCTTCTACCGCCTTTTCCTCTCCCCTCTCTGTATGGTCCTTAATCAGGGCTTGTATTTCCCTATCGATACCCTCCAGTTTTTCTTTTATTGCTTTCCTGTCATTATCTCCGCAGTTGCCCAACTTTGCCTCCACTCTCTTTCTTTTGCAGAAAAGTTTTCTCTTTTGCCTCTCTGGCCAGCTCCTCTTTCCTTTTGGCTGTGATTTCGGAGCATATTTTTCTAAAGTTCTCAGCGTTTTTCTTCCAAGGTTGTTAGCATTTCTTCAGTTGTTTTATTCTCGAAAATTGTTCTCCATTCTATTTGGGCCATGTGCAATCTGATTGCTTCCCAATTTATAGTCTTGGAGTTTAAGTTAAAGGCCCCGAATTTACTTCTTTCCTCAATATGTGTATTGTCTTTTAATGCTTTTAACGTCTTTTATTGTCTTTTAATATATATATATATATATATATTTATTTTATTATTTATTCCCCCTCCCCCCGAATGTTTTCGGAATTAAAAACTAGAAAATAAATGATTTGTTACTTTAATAACAAACCGTGGTAAAAAAGGATTATCCTCCGGGTTTGTTTGCAATGAAGGGAGAAAAATATAACATTTATAAAAGACCCTTTCTAGTTTGGTTCTAATTTAAAAATATTGCAGTCACTATCGTATACGAGAATAAAAAACGCGTTTTATATTGTTGTGAGGCAAACGTGCAATCGTAGTAAATTTTAATAACACCTTTGGCCAAGAAGAGTTATTGGAAAACCTAAAAGATTGAAAGAAAACGGAAATAACTTATGAAAATGATACAGAAATAGAAATATCTTAGACAGAAATATCATAGACAGGAATATCATAGACAGGAATATCAGAGTTTCAGTGAAGAAAATCTATGTAGTGTTTGAGCTCAAGTAAGTAATTTAATTGTGTGGCAGTATTTGAGCCGGGGATAAGGGATATAGGATTTGTTTGCGAAAGATATATATATATATATATATATATATATAACGAAGGACGGTACTAGATGAGCCGGGTGTACCTGGCTATGCGCGATGGAGAGCGCAAGAGAACACAACTCGTTTCTCCACCGAGCCGCCAGGGTTACCAGCTTGACCTTCGTGCAATGGGATGGGAGACCAATGCACGGAACTGCTACAAGGTATACTTTGGTTAACTTTGGTTTAGCTTCCGCCCGAATTGTTTATTCTGACGAAGGCCAAGCTTGTCACTCCACCTTAGACCTACAGTTTAACGTGGAATCCGAACCACGCTCTACCAGCAGCCCAGCGTCTTAACCACTAGGCTACCCATTTATCTACCAACCACTTTCTTTATTGTGTGGAAGGATGAACAGCTAGGTTTTGCTGCGCGCCGCCTGCCGTCATTGGGTCTCGATCCCGGGGCCTATGGATTCGTAGTCAGCGATGCTAACCACTACACCACCGAGGCGCATCACATATACTGTACATATATAATAGTTAAAATCCCCAAAATTTAAAAGATAAAACAAAAACTACTAAAAACCGCGAAACTTTTCGAAGAAGGCAAATCTCTTTATTCATTTATTCAAGCGATGAAGGAAGCTAAAAGTAACAGTGTATAAAAAAATTAATTCTCTTAAAGAATCGTTATACCTCTGGCAACTCAAAACGGCTCAAAATGTTCCGAAGAACATTCATATTGTTCCTCCAATTCTGAGAATTATCAAATTCCATGCAGGGATTGTCCTAAAAGTTATATAGGTGAAACTAGTGATTTTAAAAGATGGCGCTACCAACATAAACACAATCGGAACAAGGTAGATGATAATTCGATCTTGCACAAACATCGTTCGGACAGAGACCTTAATATAGATATGAATAAGCTTCAGTTACTTTTAAATATCAATAATGACGTAAACAAGAAAACTGTCCGAATCTTTCATTATAAGAAATACAAATAATTTCAATATGAGAAACGGAGCTTTTCGGTTTGATTTTGTCACTAATTTTTGTCTTTCAAAATCACCATTGTTCAATATTTTGCGCCTTTTTGAGTTGCCAGAGGCATGACGATTCTTTCGGAAAATGAAATTCTTTTTATACTTTTACTTTTAAGTTCCTCCACCGCCTGAAAGAAGAAGGTTTCCTCCCTCGAAAAGTTTCGCGGTTTTTAGTATTTTTTGTTTTATCTTTTAAATTTGGGGGATTTTAACTATTCCGTGCGATAATTCCTCATTTCACTGAGATCAGACTTGGAGGTTTTTCTTTGTTTTTTTTTATGTAGGAAGACGGGGGCCAAGGGCGAACGCCCACAAAAGTGACCCCTCCACAGAAAAAGTAGAGAGAGCTAAAAACAAGGTCTCCAAGGTTCAATAATGCCTTTTTTTTTAGAAATTTTGAAAAGATTGTGTAGTGCAGTGGTGCACAAACTTTTTGATGTGAGGGCCAAGCGAAGAAAATAACTAAATGTATTAGCCTACTTATTTTCCATCTAAGTCATAAATTGGGTCACTTTTATATTCTAACCTTTTCATTGAATTGAAAAGACCCGTGGGGCCACTGAAAAGACACGTGGGGGACACATTTGGCCCGCGGGCCAGGGTTTGTGCATCACTGGTGTACTGGTGTAGTGTGTAAGGTGCATGTATGTGCAGTGAGGATTAGAGGGAGAAGTGTGTGTTTGAGACAATGCTAGACCGCTCACAGCGTAGATGAGACACTATATATATACAGGGCGTCCCAAAAAATGTATACACACTTTAACAGCTGATAGCTCAATTGATGTTTCTTTCTTTCCAAGTTAAACCCATTAGAATTAATAATGGCAGTCAGACTAAGCTTTGAACAAAGGAAATTCATTCTAAAATGCTACTGGAAGTGTGAAAACGCAGTTGAAGTGCAAAGACAGTTTAGGAGGGAGTTTCAAACAGATCCACCAACGCGACTTACCATCACTCGAATTAGAGATAAGTTTGAAGCCGATGGAACTGTTCAGAATGTCCACAAGAAGCGTTCCGGAAGACCACGGACATCGACAAGCCCCACAAAGCAAGAAAGAGTACTGGAAACGTATCACCAAAGTCCAAGAAAATCTGTGCGACAAGCGAGTCGTGAGGTAGGAATTTCAGAATCGTCTGTCCAACGCATTTTGAAGCGCTGTCAATGGAAAAGTTACATTCCAAGATTAGTCCATGCTATTAATGAAGATGATCCGGACCGAAGAGTGGAGTATTGCGAGTGGTACTTGGCACGATGTGGATGTGGATTGGACGAAGGGGTTTCGTAGAATACCCTCCGCGTTCACCAGACCTCACACCACTAGACTTTTTTTTATGGGGATACTTAAAAGACAAAGTCTACGCTATAAAACCTGCAACAGTCGCTGAATTGAGAGCAGCCATTGAACGAGAATGCACACAAATACCAAACGAAATGTTTCGTGATGTTTGCGATTCCATTGCTTCGCGTTATCAGCAGTGCCTGGACCAGAACGGACGTCAGTTTGAAAACAGGCGTTGACAAAACAATTAAATAATGTCTGTAGATTCTATTACATTTTGAAAATGAAATGTATTTTAATAAACACTGCCTTTATAAGTATTTAAAGTGTGTATACATTTTTTTGGGACGCCCTGTATATATATATATATATATATATTATATATATATATATATATACATATACACACACACTGTGTGTTAATAAAGTGACTCGTAAGTAAGATATTCCTGAAGGAGAGTTTTGTTGGACTCCACAATAAGACCACTATAAAATGCTCCTATTCTCGTCAGTCAGTAGTTTACTATTTTGGGGCCAGAAAAGGAAAGCCAAAATAAAATATTCTTTATAAAGCAAGTATAAAACATGAAAGGGTCGAGTTAAACTTTACTTTATCCGCGGAAGAGATTAAGTTTTCAGGTTAAAACCGAAGAAATTGTAATGAAATTCTTATTTTTTGAACTTCCTCATTTTTCCGGCCAAAAAACACACCCACAAACACAGTTCATTTCTTTAGAATAGTTCCGTAAATAAAATGTATAACTTTTATGTATCATAAACTGTATATTCGCAGAATGCCAGAAAGCATTGAGCAACAGTAAGTATTACTACGTGGGACGAAAAGCCGATTTCACGCATAAAGTTTGTGTTTGAGTTACAAGCAGACTTGTCATGCGTGGAAAGAGATGTATAGATAGTGGAAAATTCCCCGAGTTGTCGCTGCTCACGATACATCATCATTTACCTGTGGTTACGTGACTAGAATACAATGACTATGGTCAGAATGAGAAGCAGGTAACAAAAAAAAAAAATTTGGCTCGTAAATGGGACAGTTCATAACATCAGCGAGAACTTTCGTCAGATGAATAAACGAAAAGTGAACCAGGTAAGCTATCAGTGGTTACAAAACAAACGCAAAGATCCCTCGCTCGCGAAGTGATATCCACAGTCACGTATAAGGCATGTAAACATCGCAAATAATGCGATTGAGCTCAATTAATGGGTGTGCGCTCCGCAAAAACCATGTTTACAGGAGACATTAAATAAAATTTGCAACTTAGGCCGAGAACATGATACATAAAGCTATGATATTTTGGAGGTTTGTTCTGCTCTCAGACGAACTTGGGTTCGCTTAATCAATTCACGTTGATTGAACATACAGTACACGACGCAACTAAAATACGCACATACTACAGGAGGATTGTGCCACATGTAACACCCCCAAAACCATCTCTCAGTGGAAGAGACAAAAGGGATCGCCCTGAGATCCTCCCTGTACACCTTCATGAATCCTGTTGAAAACCTGAATCACCATGTCAGCTACGCAAATAAAGACTTCCTTCTACAGGGTGTTCGAAAAGTCCCGTCACCCCCTACAAAATGTGCATAGTGTAATACCAATTTTATTTTATTTCGACAATGCCATGCGTGATACAGTTGGTTCAGAAAGTTCTCTCGTAAAACCCCATTTATCTCACCGATAATTCACTGGGCAACAAAAAAAAAATTTTTTCGTGTCCCAAGAATGAAAATACCTTATTCTTATAGTATTTTCTGTGCTGAATCCAAATAAGTTTGTAAAATTTCTCTATCAGGTCTGGTTTTTGTGTGACATGCAATTTAATTTTTAAAAACCCATATAGTTACATACTTATTAAAATATGATCGAAAAGACATACCTGTAGTTTAAAAAGTAGCTTGTTTTGATTTTCTGCTGTGCTTTGCCTCAGGCATGTCTCTCTTAAGAGTCCAGCAATAGTCAGCCAGCATACTGGGGCTCCATTTGCCTTGGTAACGGTTTTCCATGGCAGAAATATCCTGATGAAAACGCTCACCATGTTCGTCGCTTACCGCACCCAGGTTTTCCGGAAAAAAGTCCAAGTGAGAGTCCAAGAAATGAACCTTTAATGACATATTGCACCCCATTGCTTGGTAAGACTTAAGAAGATCTCCTACTATTTCAGGATAGTTTTCGGCCTTGTGATTTCCCAAAAAATTTGTGCAGACACTTTTGAAACTCTGCTACGCAGCTTTCTCAACTTCATTCAACTCTCCTTCAAATCTCTCATCTCTTAACAATTCTCTGATCTGAGGGCCTACAAAAATGCCTTCTTTAATCTTGGCATCACTGATCCGGGGAAACTTATTTCTCAAGTATGTGAATCCTGTTTGCGCTTTCCATCGCTTTAACAAAGTTTTTCATAAGTCCAAGCTTGATATGCAAAGGAGGAAGGTACACTTTCTCAGGGTCAACAAGTGAACTATTCACAACATTTTTCTTGCCTGGAACAAGTGAGGTGCGTTTTGCTTGTCCCTACTGTCCCACTCACATAAAAAACAACAGTACTTGGTGTAACCTAGCTGCAACCCTAGCAAAAGTGCAATGACCTTCAGATCTCCACAGATATTCCACTTATATTTCTGATACTGAAACTTTTCTAAAAGCAACTTCATGTTGTCGTATGACTCTTTCATGTTTGCAGCATGTGCAATAGGTACAGAAGGAAATTTATTTCCGTTGTGAAGAAGGACTGCTTTCAAGCTGACTTTTGAGGAGTCAATGAACAATCGCCACTCATCCACGTTATGTTCATGACCAAGAGCCCCCATGACTGAATTAACATCTTTACAAAACACAAGTCCATCTTCATGGGAGAACCATTCTTTGAATTCATCATGGCGACTGCGGAAAAAACAAACTTTAGTGTCACGTTGCAGTAGATTCCAACCCTTTAATCTTGAACCTAAAAGTTCAGCCTGCTTCTTAGATAATTTCAAATCACGAACTAGGTCATTTAGATCTCCTTGTGACAGTAAATGTGGTTCATTGGAGGAACAGGTAGCCTGGAATGTTGGATCAGAAATGTCTTCATCTTTTTCCTCGTGATATGCTACAGCTACGTTTGATTCCTCATCACTTAAACTTACATGTTCAGGAGGATTTGGTACTGGAAGTTGAGCACTGTGGGGAACTGGTCTCATTGCAGACGGTAGATTAGGGTATTTCATAAGGCTCTTTGTTTTTGAAGTGATCCCCTTTGTATTTACCAGGCAGAAATAGCAGTCTGTTGTGTGATCTTTGGGTTCCCTCCAAATCATTGGAATAGCAAATGGCATGTGACGTGAACCGTTTAGCCATCCTGTAAGTAGTCTTACACATGTCACACAACAAATGTGAGGGGCCCAACTCTTGTCCTGATCGCCTACTTTACATCCGAAATAAAGTTCATAGCATTTTTTTACTAATGGTGTAAAGTTACGTTTCTGGGATTTTAAAGTTAGATCACCACATACATAACAAAAGGAATTAGGATGATTCAGACAGTTCCGCGGCATTACAAAACATCTATATGAATACAACACTGGTGTAAAATTAACAAGAAGCAACAGACACTAGCTGTTAACACTGTGACATTTACAAGCAGACTGACTTGGAGCTGCTCTACACACAGAAACTAGGCTCATGTCTGAACAGGTACAAACACGTTTCAACCTGCACAGTCTGCTGCTCCGACCAAATTTATCCTGCCAGCATTATCAGAACTTTCTCCCCAAAGGAATAAATTGTACTAATTTTACATAAAAATTAATACAACATATATATTAATATATTTTTTATAGTTATATTAATTAATATATATATTATTATATTTATTATTTTTATAATGTTTTATATTATAATATTGTTATATACTTAATTATATATAATATGTTGTTATTTTTTTATCCGGTGATCATGCTAAATGAGGAAAAAATGAACATAGCGTCACAAGTAAACTAAGCCAGATAGAAAAAATCTGATTTCATATTTAGATTCAGCATGAAAAAGTACACTTAGAACACCCATCAAACCCTTGTGACAAAATTGTTGTTGACCAGTGTAATTAATTAATTCAAGGAACAAGGAGTTTCACGACACGACGTTTTGAATTGACTGTACAAAAACTCATTGCCTCTCTACAAGCCCCCTTAGACATATTCATCATTAATTGTTCTTATTTTATTTGTTATTTTACCTTTTATATATATATATATATACACACACACACACGGGCCAGAGTCCGGTCCGCTAAAGATTTGTATCAGGCCCGGCTGGCGGATACTAAATATTCATTATCTAATGTCATATTTTATTTCAATAAAATATAATTTTAAAATAAAAATTTTTATCTAAAACTTGCACACTGGCCCTCCGTGTGGGGTCATTAATTGAAATATGGCCCTTCATGAAAAAAGGTTGGACACCCTGATATATAAAATACAGTAAAAATAGTTCTAAAACTATAAACCTAATTATTAGATAATGATATACAAAAATATTTTGCTGGATTTTGTCTTCGTACGCAGCTCTTACTTCCAAAGAGACTTGTTGCTTTTCTTATAAAAATCTATCACAGAATAGTGTCGCCGCGCCAAGGCGGCCAGGTATCCCACGGACTGTGGTGGTTAATTTGCTTGTTACGCGTAACTATTATTTTTAATCAACGCGTTTCTTCCCCAAGGTGAAAATGTGTACCACACTCAGTTTTTCTCTTTCATTAATGACCCTTTCAGTTTGTCTCACTGGATTGGTATAATGTCTCAGTTTACACTCACTTGATCACGGTACACTTGAGGTTACACTTGCCCTTCTTCATTTTGAGTTCAATTCTGATCGATCAATAATGGCTCCTCAAAGTATGAATTCTTTCAGAGCTTCATTCGGAACATCGATGACCTTTAAACTTCACATTCAGCTTTCACATTTAATAACGAAGTACAGTCAAATCACTGAAGAAGGTAATTTATACGATTTTGGTTCCAAGTTATACTGTTTATTTACTATATAAGGAAAATGTTTTTCAGTTTCAGTTCGATTTACATATAGGCCTATATCGAGAAAATACGACGGCCGGAGCTTTAAATAAAAAAAAAACAATATTTCAATTTTTGTTTTTAATTAATCAGAAAAACTGTTACAAATTCCTGGCGTGAATTCGAAACAAATAAAAAGCTATTGGCGTTCAAAGAAGCTTAGTCGAGATTTTGAAGTTACACAAAAAAACACAACTTATTTAATTAAGCGAGTATAGCAATACTGCACACGCCAAATTGAGAACGATTACAGGAAAAGGAGCGTGTCAACCCAAAGAATTTTTACAAGATTTTCCCCCTCCAGTAAAACTGTGCTTGAGCTTATATATCCAAAATCTTGGGTGGAGTCAACCAAATCTGACTACCTTAAAAATGGTGTTTTCCCTCTTACTGACCAATCACCGTCTAAACGGAGAGCAATATTTAATGACAGAACATTTTCAAACAAAGTAATAAACGGTTACAAACTGCTTGAAAAGAATTAATAAATTAGCGATAGCGCGATAGAGTTTCGACAGCCCCGTAAGGAGATTATCACTTAAGTGTCATGTGGCGACCGCATGAAAGAGGAAATCTAAAAGCATTCAGAATTTTACGTAATTTTAATTAGTTTTATACTGTTAATATTTGACCTATCGGGCGAACAATAGTAATATTGGCTCAGGACGGTACCAGATGAGCCGGGTGTACCTGGCTATGTGCGGTAGAGAGCGCAAGAGAGCAACTCGCTCCTCCACCAAGCCGAGACTAGAGGCGGGGCCACCAGCTTGACCTTCATGTGAAGAGAAACCGACGCACGGAACCCAAACGAGGTTAACGAGGTACATTGAAACTTTAACTTAAGTTTTAGCTATTTCTTTTATAATAAAATACAACGAAAGGTTTTTTCTTATACATTTTACTATAAGTGACTACACTTATGAAACACAAGCAAGGAAACACGTACCCAATCTAAATCAATTTCCTTTCCTCATTCAATTACAACGCTTTCATTCTAAGAAGAAAATTGAATGGGCATATTCTGGTATACAGAAATGAGCTGTGATTCCATTCTGTTTTATTCCTAGGTTCAATGCATTTGCGGTTCTCGTAAAATGACAATGCAATTACGACTATAGCCTAGATTCAATTTATAAATTTATACACAATGCTTATTTTGCTCACTATCACTCTTCATCAGGCTTCGAATACGCATCTCTCTCTCTCTCTCTCTCTCTCTCTCTCTCTCTCTCTCTCTCTCTCTCTCTCTCTCTCTCTCTCTCTCTCTCTCTCTCTCTCTCTCGGATGCGTTTCCCTGTAGAGAGTCTTCTTCATAATACATTTTCTTTCACTCTTTTCCCTCGGAAGCGTCTGGCAGTAGACGGCCTGCCTCAGAGAGGAGTGCCGCTCCCTCAATCAATACGGCTGCGCAAGCCCAGTGGATAAAGAGGACGGGCGTCGCGCTCTATAGACTCACGAAGAAGGAAGCACGGGCGCATTCGAAGGGTGTCTAAAGATGATCACGTTTGAGGTTGAAGGGTTCGGCATCTCGGCAGGAGATTTTGGGACCTAACGGAGCGCAAAAGAACTTCCAGCCAGCATTTCCTTCGAAGGAAATTGCTAAAAAAAAAAAAATTCTCTTAAAATGGCCTCAGATTAATTGCAATAAACGAGACTGGAAAATTGCTACCAACGCTAAAAATTGCGTCGTGGCTAGGTTTGACTAAATTTCGTTAAAATACGAATTAGGCATCACATACTATAAACTCCAAAGAAATCTTTTCTATTGTATTGTACTTCCTACAAATCGAAGTCTCTCCTTCGATAATATTAAGATTTAAGAGAGAAAGAAATTCAATACCCGCGTCTCCTCTTTATTTCTGACATTTGAAGATAAACAGGGAAGATACTGTCTTGTAGGATAAAATCCTTCGATATCTGCCGTTATTAATACTCCGGACGTCATTTTTTTAATTCTTGGTTTGGAGTCCATATTAATTTAATAACTTTAGAAATTACGAAAGATTTAATACCCCCCCCCCCCCCCCCCCGCCTCACTCTCCATTAATACTGACGCTTTTTGCGTGTAACAAATGCGTCTCGTAAGAGGACTGTGATCGACCCTATAGTAGTGACTAAAAGAACCGAAGTACCTTAGATTAAAAAAGTGTGAAGGTGGACAGAACGACGGGATCGTATGGCTAAAATGGATCCTAAACAGACGATTCCTAATTAGAGCAATCGATAAGACCCGACACGGAAATTATTGCCTTTCTTGGCCATTCCGCCGAAGGGGAAAAGGTTCGAGACACGAACGACATTGAAGGCAAATTAGGTTTCTTTTTATTTGTGGTAATTTTTTCACAAAAAAAGTGTGAGTAAAAGACGTTAATAATAATAATAATAATATTAATAATATTAATAATAATAATAATACTTGAAAGAAATGAACATAAACTGATTGTTTCTTTCTTACAACTTTATTCTGAGAACCTCTTTTATTTCGATCGAACTGATGCGTAATGCGAGTCTACGACCACCGAGTGTGTGAGTGAGTCCGTTCGACCAATTAAACACTTCTTATCCAGTCAAACTAGATTCGATGACGTCACAGGCAGTCAACATTCTTCAGTTATGAGAAACAACAACCGCAAGAACAGCATCAAACAACAACAACAAACGACGATTGTTATCCTCGCACAGTGTGCAACATCATTGAGAAGACTCGTTTGGCCCCAAATTTTAACTGTTTATTCGAAGGATTACGTGGCATATCATATCAAGATAAGCAAACTACGAGATATGACATAGATTAAGTACTATGACGTCACTCTGAAACGTGTCTACAAATGCAAAGCAATTTATATCGTAAATTATGTTCATTTGTTTACTTAATGACGCCGTGACGAATATTACTACTAATATATTTAAATGAACTTTAGTTACTGTTTTTGTTTTTCTTGTTACATGAATTTGTAAAACTACTGTTTGTCTATTCCGTACATCAAATTAGTTCTTAGTTAATACCGCATTCATATTCCGGTTCCTCTCCCATACAATTAACGCCCTTAGGTGAAACCAACATAAAGAGGAAATAAGCGAACTATAAAACGCGCGAAGGACGTTATAATCAACTCTTTGATAAGAATGACTCCTTTTGAAGTAGGAGTCGAAGATAAAAAAAAGTTAACTGATGTTAAAAGAAAGGTTCGTATACGGATTACGCTTATCAGTGCGTCTAAGCGGTTCTTATCGGCAACTGGCTATTCGCCAACAGTATAAGACTGATTCAAGGTAAGTAAATTGAACGGAATTTTATATTCATGAAGGGCTGTTGATGCGGAACATAATTCAACAGTTAAAGAAAGCAAAGTTTTCATCTTCTTCTTCTTGTTTTTTGTTTCCTGACAACGAAACGTAAGAAAAATTGTGTTCATCATTTTATAGTCAGTCACACGCATGTGTTACGTAAGGGAGGACCATGTTTAGTTCCCGTCCTCTGCATATATTTCGGTTCTACAATTATTTCTTTTGCTTCTTAATACTAAATCATTCACCTATACCGTTACGGAAACAAGTTCGCCAAAAATTTAAATTTCAGAAAAGACCCAGAAATTACGAATTAATAGTTTATAGATTTAATTTTTTGAAATTTTTATTCTTTTTGGTGAACTTAATTCCGTAATGGCATCAACTACTCTTCATATATTCTAAAAATATTTACTCCTGTGATACTACTCAGAGTAGTTCCCACTAATTCCCAGTAATATATATATATATACCTTGCAACTTTGCAGATGTTCCTTGTGTCGGTCTCTCTCTCACACACGCAGGTCAGGTTGGCGGCTCCCAACTCTAGACCTGACTTGATGCAGGATAAAGTTGCTGCCATGAGCTTTTCACCTTACACAGCCAGGCACACTCGGCTCATCCGGGTCCGTCCTGAGCCAGGTGTTTAGTATGCTCTTGAAGACTTCAAAAGAATACTGATGTCTTTAGGTAGCTGGTAGTCTTGGCTCTCTGACAACAAAGCTATTTCCTTTCAGAGTCGAGGCTGTCCCTTGTTTGACCTTTAGTGTGGGAACACTGCACACTCTACCTTTCCTATTTTCCAGTGTTGTTTGGGTGTTTATGTAGTTCACTTTGATGTTAGTTACCACTTTCTCTATTGTTTTTCATACATATTTTATAGTGTACTTCTCTCTTCTTCTTTTCAGCGAATACAGATTTAATGTCCGTAGTCTTTCCCAGTAATTGAGTTCTTTGCAGTCATTAATCTTGGCTGTAAAATTTCTTTGAATTTCTTCTTTTAGTGATTTTTTTTTCTAATATGGGGAACGTCAAGACCGAGGTATTCCAGTTTTGGTATGATCATTATTTTCAGTAAGGAAATCCATTACTTCTTTGTCCCTTTTAAATCTTCTCAATATCTGTTCCAAAATTATTTTTCTCTCGTTTATCGTTATCTGATTTTGTGTCTCAAATTTCCAATTGTCGGTCATTATAATTTCTAAATCGTTTGTTTTAGTGTATCCTTGGATTTCCTGTCTACTTGAGACATTAATATTCTGTTAATTTTGGTTTTAGGTCTTCATTTTCATCATCTCTTAAGAACTGAAAATTTTCGGTGTTAAATTTCATGTTGTTTTCTTTTGACCATCTGTATATTCTGTGTCCGTCTGTGAAAATTTCACAGCATCTGCATTTCTAAGTTTTCTACTGATTTTTATATCAACAAAGGGTGTTACTATTGGTTACTTCGTTGTCTATGTCTTTTAGCATGATAATGAGTAAGAGTGGGGTTAATATGTTCCTTGTGGTACTGAGCCACGTACTTCCGATTCTGTTATTGATATTCCCTTGGTTTTAACGACTTATTGGCGCTCTTTGAGGAAGTTATAGATCCATTTTCTCATTTTGCCCGTTATTCCCATATGTTTCATTTTATGTGTTATTATATCATGATCACAGTTGCCGAATGCATTAGCAAAATCCGTGCATATTACATCATAGTTCTCATTGTTTTTAAGTGCATCAATTATATTGTTCTAATGTTCTATTAGTTGTGATAGGCACACTCTTCCTGACCGGAAACCGTGCTGGTTCTCATTGAATCTTTCCTGTCTCCAAAAAAGGCATAAATTTTCTCTCTAACTATTCTTTCAAATATTTTGGTGAGATGGGACGTCACTGACGCTGGTCTATAGTTCTTTTGTAGATAGGTACAATGTTGGCCCTCTTCAGGATACTCGGCGTTTCTCCTGTGTTCATAGGTCTTCTTCATATTCAATACATTTTTACAGTTTTTAATCATGGAGGCGTATCTGCAGCTAAATGTGATTTCACTTGTCCTATAGCTCGTGCTATAGGACAAACTGACATCAAAGTTAAAATCAGCTATATTATCTCTTTGAGCCTTTCTTCAAAAAGGTATTGTAATCAGGTACTACTTTAGCTCTTTTAGGGGTGATGAAAAGTGATTTGTACTGCTCTCAATACTTCAGGTATTTCCTTTAGATCATCGTTAGTATATTATTATCTTCATTCCTTAAAGGCCCGATAGTAGCGCGAGTTCCTGGTTTTCTTTACGCAAAGCTAAAGAAGTATTTTGAGTTTTCCTTTATTACTTCTAACGTATGTTCCTCTTCTGTCATTGTTGTCCGTGCAGTTTACTAATTTTGTAGCTACTCTCTTTCTTTTGTGGTATATCGTTCGACTTTTCCTCTCGAAAGAATTCCTCTTTCCTTTTCTTGCTTTTTTTGGAACATATTTTCCTAAATTTCGAACGTCATTTCTTCTAAGATTATTAGCATCTCTTCGGTTGTTTTTCCTTGAATACTGTTTTTCAGTCTATCTGTGCCATATATGATCTAATTTCTTCCCAATTTTTACCTTGGCGTCTTAAATTAAAAATTTTAAATTTGTTTCTTTCTTTGATGTGTGTATTTTCTTTTCAGGCTGTCGTCATATGTTCATATTTCGATAATGATGCAGTCAGATTAATCGTTAGGGTTTTTATCATCAATTAGGTTCTTGTTGTGCGTGAATACCAGATCTAAGCAGTTATTTTTTATGGCGTTCTCTGTTCTTTCTTGTGTTAACATAAATTCATCTGTTAAAGCCATCAGCATTGCTTGTTTCTGGTCCTCTCTTGTACCCCCTTTGTCTTGGTTCATATACAGTATTTATACATATTTCTTCCCATCCCTTTTTTATCTTATAAATGAAAAGTTAAAGTCTCCGCAATTGGGGGTTACGGCGTCTAAGGACTTTATTAGGTTTCTGATATCAGCAATGGCATTAGAGAATTTTGTAGGTGGAGTGTTCGGAGGTCTGTAAATCATAGGCGGACCCAGAGGGGGGGTCCAGGAGGCTTAATTGAAGCAACGGGGCTTAATTTGGAGGCCCCATACATCCTGGTTAAACGAAATTAGGTAAAACGTTTGAATGCTAATGTTCCCATTGCTTCAATTCAGCCCCGTGGCCCCCTCTCTGGATCCGCCTATGCTGTAAATGACTATTAATATCACGTTTAGTTTTCAAATTTTACTGCTGAAAGTTCCACGAAGCTGTTTAATTTACTTATTACTGTTTCTGCCAGATAACTCTCATGTACGTATGTAGCACGGCCACCTTTTCGTCTTTCTGTTCTGTCGGTTCGAAGTATGTTTTCACCATCGATTTGTATTTCGTTTTTATTTATGCAGTACTCACAATTTTCACGGTTTTCTTGTTAGTCTTTAAGATGTGTTTCTGTGAAACACGCGCTATCAACCCTTGTTTCATCCATAAATCATTTCAGGTACGAAACTTTAGCGAGTGGTTTGGTTTTAGCCCTTTAATATTTGCCAGGACCATATTTATTTATGTTTTCAGTTTCGCGTTATCCTTTGTGCATTCCCAATTCGTTAGTCTTCAGTGTCGCATGTTTCGTAGCCCTTGGGGTACTCCGGAATAGATCTGTTTCCGTTTCCCTGTTCTGGTAGGTTCTTGCCTGATAACGGTACGGCTCGAAGGTTTTTCAACTTTGTTGACTGTACGTGTTGTATGAATTTTAGTAGCCTTATTGTCTCGGCGATGTCGAAAAGTTTTACCTCGCGGTTTGCGCTCATAAGTTTCTTATCAATTTTTCCTCTTGTCTTTGAGTTTGCGGGAGGTGATGACAGTAGCACTTTTTATTGTATTTGCAGTTCCCATGTGTTGCGTAATTCTTGCAAATGGTCGGGTGGTAGAATTTGAAACTGACACCAAATTTACAGCGACCATTATTATAGTAGAATTTGCACAAAGTTAGTTGCTCATATAAAGTCCTCATATATATATATATATATATTACGGAAGCGTTCTGACATCAAACTTTACCAAATGGGATGATTATATTAAAGTAATAATGCGTAAGGCGAAGCATTTACAACACCACGTCCATATAAATGATGGAAAAAGTGTGTGCATATTAATACTAAACTCCCAGTAACAAAATCAGTATATTATAAAAAAAACTTACGAGATATAACGTATAAATATACTTTGTACACCATATTTTTTTTGCATATATATTGATTTTTCTATTTATTAGGAACGTGCACGATTCAGTATACCATCGCCTACATAATTTTATATATATCTATATATATATATATATATACTGTGTGTATATAATATATATATTTAATAAAATTGGGAAATAATCGCTTGTATGTAATTAATAGTGAGGAAACGTTTAACTATAAATATAAATAGAAAATAGTCTATAACTAATTCATGTCATAAAAAATTGCTGTAAATAACATTGTGTTATGGCTTAACGAAAATCCACATTCATTATATACTTTTCATAATATTTTTAAATACCTACCATTATGCGTTATATATACAGTATATATATATATATATAGTGGAGCTAGTTTTAGCCGTTTAAGGTGATAATGATTTAATTGTATGCAACGATTGATTTAGGCAATGACTGATTGCTTTATAATGATAGGCTGGGTTAATTATTATTGTAATACAGTATCACCGATTGGAATGAATGGTTATTTGATTAGATCCACCATACTATTGGAAGTGACCGAAATGGCAGCGAGGTCACCAGCTTGTTTACGCCAAGCAAATTAATATTAAGGTTATGAAAGACACCTTACTTTTGTAGTTTATTATGAAAATAAATCCGTTATTTTATTCACTGTGATATAACAAAGAATTGACAGTAATTAATTGGTAGTTTTACGTTATGCTTATGGCATAGGCTTAGCTAATAAGATGAAATGTTAATAGCTTAATTGACACGTAATAAATAATGTAATACTCATCGATGGTATGTAAATGGCATGCAACATAGAACATTGAATAGGCCTAGTTAATGATATAAAGAATGCACGTGCGTTTGGTACATTGAATGGAAAACATGACACTGATTAAGTAGGCTAAATGATTGCATGGATGCACATAGAATAATTGATGTGGCCTAATAATAATGGATTGAAATGCTTGCACAAATATCATTTATATAAAGGACATTATGTGATGTTAAGTGATTACGTCAAGAGAACATTTATTTAAACACACATTTATATGACTTGAACATAATGACGGATGGTACGCGGAATAAACGGTATTGAATTGACACTTGAATTGGATGATAGGCCTACTGCGTTATTAACGGGAGTCAATGGACGCGTGATTACACACTTTGGGAGTATAGCCTACCGTTCGGCGGTAGGCTAATGTAGGTTTCTGAGGTACTTACGAATATGATGTACTTAGCTTAGGGCGATGTAAAAACTTGAAGACGGGCTGAAGACAGAACCTATTACGCAGATTCGAGCTGTCGTTGTTCGTTAAGCCTCTTGAGATGATGGATGTAGGCTTCGTGGGACCTGAGGTGATGTTACTTCTCGAGGTGCAGGCTGTCGGCCTGGGATGCTGAATATATCTCGAGGAATGTAGAGAAACTTGAAGGCCGACCGGCAAACCGCAGGCCCGAAGTGATTCCGGTTGGGCCTCGGATTGCTTCTGCAGGTGGTCTTTAGATCTTACGTGAAGACAAATTGTAGGCCCTGAAGAAAGTAGCGGCCACGGCCCCTCGGCCAGGGGGCCGGAAAGCGGTTGGTGGACGCGCTGCTCACGTGATGACGTGCGTCCGGTGAGTGAGAGTGAGTGAGAATGAAAGCAAATGGAAGCTCGCTTTTATACCCTGGTGACGTAGGACTATACCAAATCGTAAGACGCTTGGTCCGCGTGTCCTTTAGTTTACAAAGGCTTCATTCGCGCCTTTCTTGGGAAGACACAGACTTTCCATTGTTTGATTGCCCACGTGTGTTTTCCAAGTTCTTTGATGATAGCGTGGAAGTAAAGTATTTCTGTCGATTTGTTGGTCTATTTCTTGTCGATCCGCTACAAGTAGTTCCCTCTCAGAGACGAAGGAACGATACTGAGAAGAAATACCATTCTGTTGGGAGACCTGATGAGGCCACTCCGAGATTTGACGCTTGGCCTGGTATATCGTGGAATTCCTGACGCAGGAAGGATGAAGGTCGTCAGATGCTCGGAAGAGGAACGCTGGTGTATGGGGTGGGGGTTCCGCAGGGGGGTGGGGTTGGGGTACGGCAGGAATGGGGGACAGTGAGGAGCGAACGGAGGAAACGAGAGGGGCGGGGGGACTGTGTTGGTGGTCGAATGCTGTGCCCGTAACTCGTCGCGTGGTGGTTCTCGTTGAGGTCGCTCCTGCCGCAGGGGTTGGACTTCGGCAGGAATGTGGAGCAATGAAGAGTGGACGAAGGAAACGAGAGGGGGGGGGAACTGTCTGAGTTCGAATGCTGTGCCCGTAACTCGTCGTGTGGATGTTGTCGTCGAGGTCGCTCCTGCCGAAGGGAGAAAAAGAAACGTCGTTCAAGTCCACGAGCAGCAGGAATTAATCCACGGAATGATGCAAAGAGACAGTTGATGAAGGCAGGGGATCGCCAACCCTGTGCCTGAAGTGTCTGTTTTGCAGTTTGCTTGTTGCGTGGAGGCATGTGTGCACTCTGCTCGTTGATTGAAGAATGCTTTCTTTTTAGGCCTTCCCGTAGGGAATGGGGAAGGGAAAACCCGTCGTGCTTACGGAAAAAAAATTCGCTGATCAATGAGGCGCGTCACCAGATTTATCGCCAAATGATTTACCGTACAACGGCCGAGACGGGACCGTTGAATATTTTGGACGAGGTGGTGACGAAAGAATGCGCCGTTTGAAACGAATTTGGGACTGACTGCAGCGCTGGGGGGGTGGGGGGTGAGTGTTGTCCTGAGGCGTTAGGTGGTGATTTCGTGAGTCCCTCCACGATCCGTTTGACGCGGAGCAGGACCCAATGCCAGTGGTGGCTTCTCCAAGGGGTCGCCGCGCCCCTGCCGTCAGGAGGCAGTGAGACTCGACTCAGGGGGACGCACTCGGGAATTTGAAAGTTGCGGTGATTGTGCGACGGCACATGACCGCGAGACAGTAAGGCATTAAAGTACCGCGCGGAACGAATATCACTGTTTGCAAGTAGGCCTATTTAATTTCACTGAATTTATGAAACCGTACGTACATAGAAATTTGATATGGCTGCAGAAAATCACATTGAATTTATGAATACCGTATTTACATAGAAATTATTTAATGTGGCTGCAAAAAAATGAAATGGTCAATAATAGCTAAGCACAAGGATCGCTGTGAATAAATAACGTAAAATAAGATCGAGTCACTCCGGGGTTACACCAATTTATAGTGGAGCTAGTTTTAGCCGTTTAAGGTGATAATGATTTAATTGTATGCAACGATTGATTTAGGCAATGACTGATTGCTTTATAATGATAGGCTGGGTTAATATTATATTGTAATACATATCACCGATTGGAATGAATGGTTATTTGATTAGATCCACCATACTATTGGAAGTGACCGAAATGGCAGCGAGGTCACCAGCTTGTTTACGCTCAAGCAAATTAATATTAAGGTTATGAAAGACACCTTACTTTTGTAGTTTATTATGAAAATAAATCCGTTATTTTATTCACTGTGATATAACAAAGAATTGACAGTAATTAATTGGTAGTTTTACGTTATGCTTATGGCATAGGCTTAGCTAATAAGATGAAATGTTAATAGCTTAATTGACACGTAATAAATAATGTAATACTCATCGATGGTATGTAAATGGCATGCAACATAGAACATTGAATAGGCCTAGTTAATGATATAAAGAATGCACGTGCGTTTGGTACATTGAATGGAAAACATGACACTGATTAAGTAGGCTAAATGATTGCATGGATGCACATAGAATAATTGATGTGGCCTAATAATAATGGATTGAAATGCTTGCACATATCATTTATATAAAGGACATTATGTGATGTTAAGTGATTACGTCAAGAGAACATTTATTTAAACACACATTTATATGACTTGAACATAATGACGGATGGTACGCGGAATAAACGGTATTGAATTGACACTTGAATTGGATGATAGGCCTACTGCGTTATTAACGGGAGTCAATGGACGCGTGATTACACACTTTGGGAGTATAGCCTACCGTTCGGCGGTAGGCTAATGTAGGTTTCTGAGGTACTTACGAATATGATGTACTTAGCTTAGGGCGATGTAAAAACTTGAAGACGGGCTGAAGACAGAACCTATTACGCAGATTCGAGCTGTCGTTGTTCGTTAAGCCTCTTGAGATGATGGATGTAGGCTTCGTGGAGACCTGAGGTGATGTTACTTCTCGAGGTGCAGGCTGTCGGCCTGGGATGCTGAATATCTCGAGGAATGTAGAGAAACTTGAAGGCCGACCGGCAAACCGCAGGCCCGAAGTGATTCCGGTTGGGCCGTTGGATTGCTTCTGCAGGTGGTCTTTAGATCTTACGTGAAGACAAATTGTAGGCCCTGAAGAAAGTAGCGGCCACGGCCCCTCGGCCAGGGGGCCGGAAAGCGGTTGGTGGACGCGCTGCTCACGTGATGGTGAGCGTACGGTGAGTGAGAGTGAGTGAGAATGAAAGCAAATGGAAGCTCGCTTTTATACCCTGGTGACGTAGGACTATACCAAATCGTAAGACGCTTGGTCCGCGTGTCCTTTAGTTTACAAAGGCTTCATTCGCGCCTTTCTTGGGAAGACACAGACTTTCCATTGTTTGATTGCCCACGTGTGTTTTCCAAGTTCTTTGATGATAGCGTGGAAGTAAAGTATTTCTGTCTATTTGTTGGTCTATTTCTTGCCGATCCGCTACATATATATATGTGTGTGTGAGGTAGAGAGCGCAAGAAAGCAACGCGTTCCTCCACCAAGCCAGGTTTAGAGGAGGGGCCACCAGCTTGACCTTCGTGTGAAGAGAGACCAACAGACGGAACATCAACAAGGTTAACGAGGTATACTGTGTGTGTGTGTGTGTGTGTGTGTGTGTGTTTTATACTGTACACTGTATACAGGCCCCTTAAATCAATACCTCCTGTAACTTGATTACTTAATTATAAATTCTGAAATGCGGCATCACAATTCAACTTTTAATATTAAAGTTGTACTTTACAGTTGTACGAAAAAGTATGTGAATCCATCCATTGCAATCAATTTGTATGGCTGTGGATAGAGTGAGTATGTTTTGTACCTAAATATGACGAACCTTTTTGCAACACTATCCTACATTCGAAAATAGTTTACGCATGCATAATCGCAAACAAAAACCTTAATGATCAAAGTTGGGAAAGGGAAGGCGCACGAAAGTAAATGAACCATTTTGCGTGTATCGGTCATAAATTTGTTGAACGAAGGTGTTTTGTTGACATATTTCATTCCGTAGAAGGTAACATTGCTTGTATGAACGTAGTAATATTTTAATATGATTGATCACCTTTGTGATTAATTTCCTCTGCATTTCGGATATCATTTTGGTGCAGATAACGTAACAAAATGAAGACAATCAATTCAAATGAAAATTTTGGGGGGTCTCAGACGGACCCGCGTTATACCGAGTAAACTAATTTTAGTATCGTCGCGTCGGTCGGCAAATTTAGAAATTTTATTCACTAAATTCACATCAAGGTCGTTAACGTATATTATGAAAAGGACTGGTTCCAAAACGGACCCTTGCGGAACACCGCTAGTTACATTAACCCATCCTCACTCTTTCCCATTAATTACTACCCTGTTTTCTACTATTTAACCAATTATTATCAGTCCAATTAAGAACTTGACTCCTTATTCTGTGAGCTTTAAGTTTTTCTAACATTCGTTTATGTGTAGGCTGACCATATTTCCTTGAGACAAAAACGGGACATTGGGATGGCAAAAAAAGGGACGGGGTTATGTAATATTCTGTATTCATGAAAAAGTAAGGACATAAACCGGGACAAAATTGACATTTTTATTAAAACGACGGGACGGCCAGGAAATATAAAACAAACGGTACTGTCCCGTTCAAAACGGTACGTATGGTCAGCCTATTTATGTGGAACTTTGTCAAACGCCTTTTGGAAATCTAAATATATGTCAGAGTGATGATGTTTTCCAATATACTAAATCCTGGCAGAAGAGCGCCACTGTCGAAAAGCTGAAGAGTTTCGTTTGGGTTATGAGTTTATGACTTATATATATCGCCACACAAGGTCGTCGCTGTCGAGTTGTGTGTGCTCTTCTCTGTAGTATATGACGTTACACCATTCCATTTTTTTTTAGGTAACTCAATTATGGGAAACCGGTACTTACGTATTATCGGGACTACCAAACTGTTTATTATGTATTTTTGCTCTCGTCATTTTCGTTTAAACTAACGAAAATATCACAACTTAACCTAACCAATCATCAAGGGCGTATAGTTGACCTAACCTGGCATTCAATTAACCTAACCGGGCATTCAGTTGACCTAACCAGCATTTCAAAGTCAATCATAAGTACAACTTCATTGACCCCACACGGAAGCGCACGCACAACGCATTGAGAGGATTTGGGGGGTCAGCGAAATTGAGGAATAAGAAGCACCGTGGGACTGCTGCCCTCACTTGTAGTCCTATCTAGTGGAGTTTATTTGGCGTCAAAATCTCGGAGGACGGGACCCTTTCAGTGCCATACTGGAAACAATTAAGGAATATTGGCCACCTGAAATTGATTATTGAGTGTTTATCATACTTATCTTATGTATATCATATCATCTTATATTATATCATATTATATTATATTATCCACAATGAATAAAATCGCTTAAAACGGAAATGTGTTTTTAGTAGGTAGTCCCGATAATACTGGATGAAGACAAAGCACTGGATGTTTTTATCAATTATGGCGTTATTCTCTCATCCTTAACTTGCCCGAAATGTGACAGTGAGTGCCTAATACGAAAAGATGAGAAGATATTTAGGTGAAATAACCAATATTAACATGTTAGGTCAACTGAATGCCCAGTTAGGTCAACTGAATGCCAGTTAGGTCAACTGAATGCCCGGTTAGGTCAACTGTACGCCCTTGATGATTGGTTGAGTTGTGATATTTCGTTAGTTTAAACGAAAATGACGTTTGGTAGTCCCGTTAATACGTAAGTACCGGGAAACCTTTTCCACATATATCTATCGCCTTACTACAATTATAAATACCGACGACGTCATGGAAAAAAATTCCAATAGATTTATTAAACAAAATTATTATTTCTACAAAACCGATGTTGGCTTTGTTTTATAAGATTATTGCTTTCAAAATGCTTGAATATACGATCTCTAACAACTTTATAAAAGCTTTCCAATTATAAAAGTTAGACCAATAGGCCTATAGTTTCCCACCTGTTGTTTCTCCCCCTTTAAAAGATTGGAGTAATATTAGCCAATTTAAAATCAGAGGGAACAACTTCTCTGCCCCCTACGATAAAGATTTATTAAATATTTGAATTAAAGGATGAACTACAGGGTGTTTCAGGTCGACCCTATAAGAAGCGACGAAGTATAAATATGTTGTTTTATTGTTATTTAGTGTTATACATGTTCATGTCATTACATGTTCATGACATTACAATTTAAGGAATGTCATTACACTGAATATATATATATATATATATATATATATATATATATATATATATATATACACAAACTACAAATTCCGCCAATTTCCATATTTCTAGGGTCGACCTGAACCACCCTGTATTTCATTCTTTAACTTTTTTAAGTGATTTGGGTAAAAATGGTCTGAGAGAGCGAGAGAGAGAGAAATGAAGGGCTTCTCTCCATTTATAAAGGAAGTGAAGCGATCAGTCATTTAAAAGATAATCAGGAAATGTTTAACACATTGTTCACTTCAGCCACGCTGATTATGGGTGCTCTTTAAATGGAACACATTCACGCAGATTCAGTGCACGACCTCGAATTTTAATTCAAATCAAACGGTGTTTTACACGATTTTGTAAAGAATTGCGCCGAGAATAGATTTTTTTCGACATCTCATCTGTGGCTCTGCTTCACTATCAAATTTTGAAGGCGGAATATGCAAATGTAGGATGCATTTGATATCAGTTGTAAAGATAGCATGAACCATACATTATATACAGGGTGGCGCCAAAGTCAGGAGAAAAAGGAATCAGAGAGACTAGATCGTTTCCGTTCTATGGGCACCACTATTTTTAAATAAAAATTATTTTTTTAAGTTAAAAAATTATAATTTATTCTCCTTACTTTTGCGCCACCCTGTATATGTATATGAATCAGAAGAAGAGATAGATAAACAGGATAACTTACGCGTAGAAAGTAATAAAGTACAGGGTGTTCATAAAGTCACGCAAGTGAATATGATGGTGTACATGCATATTCACTTGCGTGACTTTATGAACACCCTGTAGTTCCTAATCTCAAATTGAACCCTGTAACCATTCAAACAACAATGGAATCTAGAAAAGGAAGAATGTGTAGTGTTCCCAAACTTAAGTCCAGACAAGTGGCATCCTCAACTCTGAAGGAAAATAGCTTTATCATCAGAGAGCCAACACTGTTTTAGCAGTTGCCCAAAGAACTTCAGAACACGAGTGCTTTCGATGTGGAAGTCTTAAAAAGAAGTCGAGACACCTGGCTCAGAACAATCCCGGATGGGCCAGGTGTACCTGACTATGTAAGATGAAGCTCGCAAGAAAGCACTTCTCTCCTCCACCTCCTACAGAAGCTCGAAGGTGTATACGTTTATATCTGCGTGTCAGGGTTAAAAAGCCTATGTGTATATCTATGTTGACGTGGCGCTTTTTAACCCTGACACGCAGATATACTCGTAGGGTGTCCAAAATTGTCCTTATTTTTATTTAGAAAAGATGTATATTTTATTATTGGGTAGGGGGTGGTCCGAAAGGTAACAGATTGGGGTTTTTATTCTGCATAGGTCTATACATTTCTAATCTTTCATTACTTAATAACTAATAAATATTGTATATTAAAACCGTCCTTTCACCATTTTATATTTCATACTAAAAACAATATTTCCTAATTAAAAGACGATACAGCTGCCAACAGACAGTAAGGCCATAAAAGGCTTTAAGCTTTAAGGAAAGCTAAATCTTGACTGATCCTCCTTAAGGACCTTGTCTACACAAACAATATGGCTGAACCCTCGAACAGTGATGCCGCGTTTGTAGCTGGAACAGAAAATCAAGATCGTTGAGTGGTTTCATGTGACAAATTCTATGACGCAGGTGCGGAGGAACTTTTGCAGAGACTATTGATGCATAGATCCACTCGATAGATAGACAATATCACGAATTGTTAGAAAATTTCAAACAAAAGGAAATGTGAGCAATTAACATAAGGGTAATAGTAGTGGGCGACGATCTACAAGAACTGTGCCCCATAATGGTCTCCATACTTGCATGATCTCACACCTCCTAACTTTTATGTGGGGTTACACAAAAGACAGGATCTATTCTACGAAGCCTAAAACACTTAAAACCTAAAGACCAAAGTCTATGAGGTAATCAACATCATCCCAGCTGAGCTATTCACAAAACTTACATCAAACATTTGCGTAAGGTTGAATATTGTGTTAGAAAAAAATTGGCGATTACACTTCACGTGTTGTTCAATGAAAATTAATAAACTCCCATGCTTTACGTACCAATTGCGTTTGTCTTTGCGTCCAGTTTCCTTTTTTTAAGTTTAGAACATTTATTTAGAAATAGGGACATTTTGGGGGACACCTGGTGTGTATATATATTTTTTTTTAAAGTTCGGGAAGAACCGATTCGCCTCTATTTAAAAGGGCATATCTCGGCGAAAAAACAAAGAAAAAGTGAGAGGAAAGATAGAGGAAAAAGAAAGGGTGGAGGGGACAGTCGAAGTGGAAAAAGACCAAGGATGACAAGGCCTGCAGGGTCTAGCCCCATCATCCTTGGGTGCTAGGGCCGGGAGGGCGCACATGAAACCTCCAGGAACAAGCACCTACAAACAAGCACAAAGAGCACTCAAGAGCATGAGCTTAGAACCCCCTTGCGGGGGGGTATATATATATACTGTGTATCTGTGTGCGCATGCGTTGACAACTGAGCATAAATAAAGTCGAGAAACATTTTTATTGTCGAAAAAAGATATGTCGGTGCTGAGTAGGTTGAGTCACGCTAAGTTAGGTTAGGATAGATTAGCGAGTACCTCACTGTTTAATGACTTAACAAAAAACATCCTTTGAGACTTCAACTGCGTCCGAAACACTTATTATGCCCTTTTACTGACACTAAGGTTAGGTTAGGTTAAGTTAACCCTTTAACGCCGGAAGATTTCGTTGGGTTAAGTTTGAATGCGTGTATGAATATTTGAAAATACCCATAAAATACCCAGACGTTGATAGAAAGGTAAATTAGGTCAAGTTAATTAGTCTTTAGTAGATAAAATTATAGGCTATGAATTTAAAAAAAAAAAAAAGATCAGCACTTCGCTGGTGCGAAAATGCACATACATGTGTGTGTGTGTGTGTGTGTGTGTGTGTGTGTGTTTAAGGAGAAAAATGTGTAAATATTTATTAAAAATGGCAAAAATTAAACCAAATAGACATTTTTCACTGATGAAAAAAATATTACAATATTACAGTGAAAAATGGAAATTATAACAAGTATTGCTAGATATTTTTATTTAATTGGGCCCTTAGCTTTAGGCTTCAATTAAAACTTTTGAAATTACTCGCCCAGAAAACTTTCGATCAACGTGATAGTACAGATCGCGTGGACAGGATGCTTTCAAGACAAAGATGGGAAAACTCTCGGCTTCCGAGCATCCAAATTCACTTGAAGGTTACAACGGAAACAATTTACAGAGATCATAACATATACATCTTGACAGGATAAGGCTAGACAGCATATCTTTCCTTCGTCAAATCTCATACATATATATATATATATATATATATATATATATACAGGGTTGCGCAAAAGTCCCGCATCATAGGAATTTTCAGTGTTGATTATAATATTTTTTTTTTCTTTTAGGTAGGGGATGGCTGCGAAATTAACAATAGACGAGAGGGTGAGCTTGGTTTTAATGCATGGAATACCAGGTACAACAAATCAATGAATCGGTACAGAATTTAAATTCTGTACCGATTCATCGATTTGTAGTACTTGGTATTCGATACATTAAAACCAAGCTCACCCTCTCGTCTATTGTTAATTTCGCAGCCATCCCCTACCTAAAAGAAAAAAATATATATTATAATCAACACTGAAAATTCCTATGATGCGGGACTTTTGCACCACCCTGTATATATATATATATATATATAATGTATATATCCTCGTAACCTCATAGCAGTTCCGCAGCAGTCAAGCTGGTGGCCCCACCTCTAAGCCTGGCCTGGTGGAGGAGCGAGTTGCTCTCTTGCGATCTTCATCACATCGCCAGGCACACCCGGCTCATCTGGTACCGTCCTAAGCCAGACGTCTAGTCTTCTTTTGAAGCATTCCACGTTGATACCAGTGATGGTCCTGATTTCCTTCAGAACTGGTTGAATAGTTTTGGTCCCCTGACTAACAAGCTATTTTCCTTTATAGTTGAGGGTGTCCCCTGTCTGGCCTTTAGTTTGGAACACTACACATTCTACTTTTCGAACTATTTCCCAGTGTTGTTTGGGAGGTTACTGGGTTCAGTTTGAGGTTAGGTACCAGTTTTTCTATTATTTTCCACGTGTAAATTATGGTGTATCTCCGTGACATGTCTTCGAATTTCTTTTAGCTTATTAATCTCTTATTTTTTTTATATGGGGACTCAATCAAGACTGAGCAGTATATAAGTTTTGGTACGATCAGCAAGGGAATCATTACACTCTTGCCCCTTCTTTTTTTAAGTTTCTCAGTACCTGTCCGGCAACTCTTTTTGCTTTGTTTATCGCTATCTGATTTTGTGTCTCAAATTTCGCATGGAATACCTTAATTTTTTGCTTTCTTGCTTCTCTGAATTTCCTGTCTGCCTGGGGCATAATATGCTGTCTGTTTTAACTCCTCATTTCTTCCATATCTCAAGAGCTAAACTTTCTCGGTGTTAAATTTCATGTTGTTGTCTTGGTTACTTCATTGTCTATGTCTGTCAGCATGATAATGAATAGGAGTGGGGCTAATACTGTTCCTTGTGGTACTGGGTTGCGTACTTCCGATTCTGATGATGATATACCTTGTATTTTTATGACTTGCTGACATTCTCTGAGTAAGTTGTAATCCATTTTCCCACTTTGCCTGTTATTCCCATATGTTTCATTTTATGTGCTAAATGCCATGATCCCATCTGTCGAACGCTTTAGCAAAATCCGTGTTTATGACATCGTAGTTTTCATTGCTTTCAAGTACGTCTTGGATATTGTTATAGTGCTCTGTAGTTGTGATAGGCATGATTTTCCTGATCGGAATCCGTGCTGGTTCTCATTAAATCTTTCCATTGTCTCCAAGAAATCATAGATTTTCTCTCTAACTATTCTTTCAAATATTTCAGTGAGATGTGACGTTAGTGACACTGGTCTATAGTTCTTTGCTGAGACCTACCTCTTCCTTTATATATAGGGACAATGTTCGCTCTTTTCAGGATGCTCGGTATTTCCCCCGTGTCCATTCGAGGAAAAGACATCCTTCCTACGGTTAAACATGGTGGTGGTACCGTAGTTTGCTTTTTTAGGAGTGCTTTAGCGCTTCTGGTCCAGGAAAGCTTGTTATCAACAATGGTATCTTGAATTCGAAGAAATATCAGGAAATTTTAGAAGAACATGTACTGCCTTCACTTAGGGAGTTGCGAATGGGTCCCAATTGGGTACTGCAACAAGAAAATGATCCAAAACATAAAAGTAAAAACAACATGAAATGGCTTCAACAAAAAGAATTTCAAACTTCTCGAGTGGCCCAGTCAAAACCCAGGTCTCAATTTAATCGAGAATTTATAGTTTGATTTTGAAAAGGTGTCCGCAAGAGAAATCCTTTGAATCTGAATATATGCATCAATTTTCTTTAAAATGGGCTAAAATTTCTACTGAGAGATGTCGAAAAATACCCAAAACGAATCACTAAAGTAAATGTACGAAAACTTTTGCATTTTAACTTTTTTTTATTTCCCTCAAATCCTTTGATGTTTTTTTGACATTTTATATCGGGGTTAAATTAATTCTTTTTTATGTTAAATATTTTCAAACGAATGGTAAACTTTTCCTCCTTTGCAGTATCCTATATACATGGTAAAACAAAGATGAGAACTAATATAGCGGTAGAAATTTGAAATTTAATGTCGACAGCTTTGCCACGCACGTTTCACGAGGTAAACACAGTATAAAAATTAAATAATTTAAAAAGTTTACATATTAATTATTTGTATTTACTTTTAACGTCAATTTCTTTAAAATTATTTCAGATTCCAAATTGATTTTTTTTAACATCAAAGTAAATTTTTAAACTGAAATAACTCATTAATATTAAACTGTATGAGTGTCAATTTGTTCATACCAGACTACCTAGGAGGAGGATCATGATAGGAGTTCCGGTAGTGGTTCACTGCTATTGAATTGAATTGAATAACCTTTATTAATAATAGAATAAATACATTGGTTTTACAATTTACAATGACATAAATAATTGTGAAGCTGGACTATTCATTTTATTTAATTTGGTCCTTAAGCTTTAGGCTTTACTGGGCTCTTATTAAAATTAATACAGATAGTTATAAATAAGTATTATTAATAGTTAAAGTATGTATTAATCTTAAATTATCTTATCGATATGACAAATGTAAGGTCATTAATGAAGGTATTATACCAATACCATACAAAGAAATCAATATTATACATAAGAGATAAGAACTGAACAATCACGAGTAATGTGTCTTTAATCCTATGATTTTACTAACCTAACCTAACATTGTGAATTTGAGGAGAGGATAATTTATTTTGATGAAGCTACTTTTGAATTGAATGTTTATGTAAATCGTCACAAATGTGTGTTTTCAGCAGTGTAAAACCCAAACATTTATGTGGAGAATCAAGTTGATTCAAGTTGATGTAGAGGTATTAGGGGTAACCATTGGTAATTTCACATATGTTAGTGATATGAGTGGTACCACCAGGTGGATTGATCAGTGTCTCACTAGTAATAATCTAAAGGATCGATTTGTTAGAGTTCATTTCTACATGATTTCCTTCTTTCTGATCATAGACCGTTAGAACTATTAATTAATTTTACCAACGTATGCGCAACACGACATAAAAAGAATTCAATAGGTAAGCATAATCGCATAGATTGGTCTAATGTTAATATGCAACAGAGAATAGAATCTAAAGACATAACAGGTCACCTCTTTAATAATTTATAAATTTTGCATCTTGCCTGTAATAATCCTTGCTCAAATGATTCTCACTGTAAACTCATAGATAGGTATTATAAGAAGATAGTATCCATGTTAAGAGAAGCAGCAAGACCCCCTCATTAAATCTTATAACTATCATACTAAGATTATTCCTGGATGGAATGATTTTATTGCCCCCTAAAGAGGGAATCGAAAGATGCCTACGATTTGTGGTGTTTTCATGGTAGACCCAGATTAGGACCAGTATACATGAATATGTGTAGAAGTAAGGGGTCAGTATAAGGCGGCCATAAGGCGATGTAAACAGGAAGAAGTCTATTCGAGCATCAAAAGCCTGTGAAGCTCACATAAATAATGATAAAACAAATTTTGGAAATTTGTTAAGAATCAAACAAGTGTCAAAAATACCCTCCCTCCGACAATCGATGGGGTGTCGGGGGAGGATGAAATTGCAAAGCTTTGAAAAAACCACTACTCAAACACTCTTCATAGTGTGAGTAGGGATAATCTTAAGAGAGATTGCAGCGAAACGCCTGTGGGAGGGACAAGGGAAAATACCTTGATATCAGTTCCTGAAGTAAAGAGGTTAATTAAAGTTAAAGACTGGTTCTGCGTCAGGGGTAGATGACCTATCGAATGAGCACTTAAAATATGCCAATGACGTGGTATGTCTGCATATATCATTGCTCTTATCAGCCATGCTTGCTCATAACTATATCCCTGCAGAGTTCATGAGGGTATATATCTTGCCCCTTGTCAAAAATGAGTATGGAGACATTCTGTCCAGCAATAATTACAGGCCTATTGCTGTCGCTTCCTGCTTCTCGAAACTACTAGAAAAACTCTTGTTACTCCGATTAAATGATTACCTACGGACATCTCCTAATCAGTTTGGTTTTGAAAGGTCCCACTCAACTGACCTGTGTATCCATGTACTTAAGGAAATAATATCTAAATACACTGATAGTAATTCAACTATTTATAGCTGTTTCCTAGATATAAATAAGGCATATGATAGAGTGAACCACAATATTTTATTTAAAAAACTAGAAGACAGAAAGGTTCCCATGTACATATTAAATTTATTGAAATTTTGGGCCAATGTACTATCCGAATGTTTTGGCTTCTCTTGCGGGGTGAGGCAAGGCTCCTTGTTTTCTCCTATGCTGTTTAATGTGTATATTGACGAATTAATTGCTTCACTTAAAGAGGCAACAGTGGGATGTTGTATAGATAACACAAGGATAAATAACTTAGTTTATGCCGATGATATGGTGTTAATTAGTTCCTTTGTTAAAGGTCTGGATCGGCTACTAAAAGTCTGCGAAGTGTATTCGCAGAAACATGATATTCTTTTTAATGTTACAGAAACTAAGGTTATGCAGTTTCATCCTAAAAGCTGTAATCAGCCAGCTGATATAAGGTTTAAAATGAGTGGTGAAGTAATTGAGGAAGTACAAGAGTTTAAGTATTTGGGTCAAACTATATCAACTCCCCGAGTGATGACTCGGATATAAGAAAACAATCTCGAAGCCTTTGTGCTAAAGCGAATATGACCATAAGGAACTTCCGGTTATGTACAAGAGAAGCTAAAGATTCTCTCTTTCGTACTTTCTGCAGTAATATATACGGAGAGCAACTCTGGGTGAATTATAAAAAAGGTTCTGACAGAACCCTAAATTTGCTGTACAACAGGTCTTCTAGAGTCCTACATAAATTACTCCCGAGATGCTCAGTTTCGCAAATGTTTGCTACCCGCAATGTCCCGAGCTTCCCGGAGGTAATAAGACGTGCTCAATACAGTCTAATGCAAAGAATTAAAAAATTAACCAACCCGATTATCCAAGCTATCCATGAGTCCTGTCGTTTGTCTTCTAAGCTACGGAATTCATGGTACGAAAACGTCTGTCTGTAGCTCCACTTAACTCCGACATTACTGTATTATTTCGAATTAACTGTATATATTTCTATCCTTAGTATGTGAACTGTCATTGTATTATTAATATTTGTCATATGGATTATAGTCTACCAATAAACATTTTCATTTTCATTTTCATTAATCTGGAAGGCCTTACGGTGTGGCTTGGGTTTTCTTCTCATGGCATTGTTGGGTCATTTTTTTTTAATGGTACTGTAACAGATCAAAATTATCTGGAAATGCTGCGTAATGATGCCGTTCCCCCTATACGACATCTATATGGGGACCATGAAGTTTACTTTCAGCAAGATAGTGCACCGCCACATTATCACAGAGATGTTCGAGCTTTTCTTGATACAGAGTTTCCTGAGTTATGGATAGGTGATCGTGGCACCGCCACTGAATATCCTCCAAGGTCACCTGATCTTACATCTCTGGACTTCTATCTGTGGAGATACCTCAAGGACAAAGTGTATGGTAGTAACCCTCAAAATATGCAGCACCTACAGGAAGCGATTGTTCGGGACGTACGCAAACTGTGTGCCGGTCTCCTTTTGGGACGTTGAACCGCATGTTGGCATGTAAATAGTAAACATTTTTAACATTTAACATAAAATGACTATTAAGTGTTGTTTTTACACGCTTACGTATGTACATAGAAAAGTATTTGTTTATTAAATACAGTTAGTATCCAAAATAAATAATTTCAAAATGGTCTGCATCATTTTGGCAGTTACGTGTTACACAAAAGCGTGGCAAATATAGCTTGCAATGTGACCAATGTCACATGCACTTAATAAGTACTGCACTATATTGCATAACATTTTACTCCTCTTGCTATATATATATATACGTAGGGAATCCAAAAAGTTTCCGGAAAATTCAAAAAGCTTTAATACAAAAACCCTTTAATAAAAGTTCCAGAATGGTCAAATAACTTTAATAAAAGAAAACAAAAGAGGATATACGTTTAGGAATGCTCAACAACGTTCGACATAATTCCCACCTATCTCTATACACTTTTCTAAGCGATGTTTCCAGCGTTCCAATCCATTTTTATAAAATTCAGAGTTTTTCGACTGAAACCATCTCAAAACTGCTGTTCTGGCATCTGCTATCGAGTCGATACGCGTTCCTTTTATGTGATCCTTCAATTTTGGGAATAAAAAAAGTCGGAAGGGGCTAGATCCGGACTGTAGGGGGGGTGAGGTATGATTTCCCATCGAAATTCCCGTAACACGGCTCTTGAGGCATTTGCAGTGTGAGCAGGTGCATTGTCGTGATGGAAAAGCACCCCGCGATGAAGTTTACCAGGTCTTTTTTCAACAAGCTTATCTTTCAGCTTCCTCAAAACATTTTCATAATATTGGGCGGTGACTGTTTTTTGTCCTTCAAGAAAGTCCACTAAAATTATTCCTTCACAATCCCAAAAAATTGTAGCCATTACCTTTTAAGCTGATCTTTCTGCTTTAAATTTGATTGGGCCATCTGATCCTCTTGGGAGCCATTGTTTTGACTGAACTTTGCTTTCCGGATCATACTGATAAATCCAGGTTTCATCCCCTGTTACAAGTCTATGCATAAAACAATCTTCATGAACTTCCATTCGATTCAAAAGATCAACAGAAAGACTAGCCCTTTGGTCAAACTGTTCTTGGCGCAACGCTTTAGGCACCCACCGAGCAGAAACTTTGCTAAGTCCTAAGGTATCCACCAAAATGGAATGAGCAGAACCACGAGAGATACCCACCTCATTGGCTATTATTTCACAGGAAATTCGACGATCTTTTTCGACTAGTGACCGAACAGCAGCAACAGTTTCTTCATTAATTGATGTTGATGGCCTTCCACTCCTTTGGTTATCATTAAGAACCTCTTGACCCGTTTTGAATCTTTTGATCCAGTCATAAACGACTGATTTCTTAGGTGCTTCATCTCCATAAACTTCACGTAAGGCATCAAGTATTTGTGGTGGTTTCCATTTAAGTTTTGTTAGGAATTTAATGTTAGCTCTCCACTCGAATTTTGAGATTTCCGTTGCCATGAAAAATAGGGTTCTTTTTAACTCCGTCTTAAAGCACTGTCACCAAGGTTGTGTAAGTCTTAGCATGGCCTAATATGTATGAAGGTCCAAATTCATGCCAAAACAAGAATTCATTAAATTCTGATTTGAAATGATTGAATTAGTAAACTTTTCCGGAAACTTTTTGGATTCCCCTCGTGTGTGTGTATATATATATATATATATATATATATATATATATATATATATATATATTAGGGCACTCAATATATCATAGTTTGCCCCAACCTTTTTTCTTAGCTAAATAATAGGCCATGGGGCTGAAATGTCTTTTGGGCCGTAATTTTGAACTTTCTGCGCTTCACATAACTGGATTTTTCCAGTTTGAACCTCCCTTCCTTGTATAAAACCGCTTTTAAACGCCCTTGTATAACACCGATGGTTAACGCAGTCTCGAAAATGGCGTCTGACAGTGATGTGCGTCGTAAACAGAGAGCTGTTATCGAGTTCTTAACCGCAGAGAAGGAAACAGTTGAAAATATTCACAAATGTCTACAAAACGTTTACGGAGATACTGTTGTTGATCAAAGCACAGTTGGACGCTGGTCTAAACGTGTGAGATCATCGGAGAGAGGGAGAGCCAGCCTCGATGATGACCACGCAGCGGTCGCCTGGCATCGGCTGTGACAGCTCACACTGTGCAACGTGCTAACACCATCATTCGATCAAATCGGCGCGTCACATACAAGGAGCTATCACTGAAGCTAGGAATTAGTGAAGGAAGTGTGAATACGATAATTCAGCAACTGAGATACTCAAAAGTGTGTTCACGGTTTGTTCCTCGCCAATTGACTGAAGATCACAAAACCCAAAGAAAAGAAATTGCTTCCGAGTCGTTGGTTCGATACGAGACAGAAGGGGATGACTTCCTTTCACGAATTGTGACTGGGGATGAGACTTGGGTACACCACTTTGAACCTGAAATAAAACGCCAGTCCATGGAGTGGCATCACGCAGACTCCCCACGCAAAAAAAAGTTCAAAATGGCTCCCTCTGCAGGAAAGGTTATGGCCACCATCTTCTGGGACATGAAAGGGGTGATTCTGGTGGACATTATGAAGAAAGGACACACAATCAACTCAGAGGCATATATTGCTACCCTACAGAGACTCCAGAGACGTATAAAGCGAGTTCGACCGGAGAGAACACTGGAAGACGTCCTTTTTTTGCACGATAACGCAAGACCACACAACAGTTTGCAAACAAGAGAGGCCATCACAAAAATCCATACAGCCCCGATCTGGCACCTTCAGACTTCCATTTGTTTGGGCCAATGAAGGATGCTATTCGTGGAAGAAAGTTTCAGAGTGACGATGAGGTTGCTGAGGAGGTTAAGAGGTGGCTCCAGCGGAACCCGGCGGATTTTTACCAGCAAGAAATAAAGGCCTTTGTTTCGAGGTGGAGGAAAGCCGTAGAAAAGGATAGAGACTATGTGGAAAAATAAAAATTTGTTAAAAAGGTACTTGTGTACACTTGTGTACTACTACTTGTGTAGAAAATTTCTGGAACTTACAAGGAAACTTGGAAAGAAAAAGAAAAAGGTGAGGCAAAATATTTTGAGTGGCCCTCGTGTGTGTGTGTATATATATATATATATATATATATATATATATATATATATAAATAAAAGGTTGTAACATATATTCTGCTCGAATTTTTAGTTTATTCACAACAAAAATTAAATGACATATGACAAACTAATCATCAATATAATTCCCTTCTTTTTCTATAACCTCCTCCCACCTGTAGAAAAGTTTTTTTATGCCGCGTTCGAAGAAATCCCTTGGTTTCGAGTTAAAAAAAAGCGATCACTTCGTTTTCGATAGCTTCCCTGGATTGCAACTTTTTGTCCATCTAGGTGGTGTTGCAGACTTCCGAATAAATAGTAGTCTGAAGGTTCGATGTCCGGAGAATAAGGTGGATGAAGCATTTTTTCCCAACCAAATGCCTCCAATTGGGCAGTGGTGATTCGAGCAGTGTGAGGGCGCGCGTTATCCTGGTGGAATAGAACAACTCTGCGATTAATTAATGCAGGACGTTTTTCTTGTAATGCCATCTTCAATCGTTGGAGTTGTTGGCAGTAGACTTCAGCTGTGATTGTTTGGTTATCTGGCAGAAGCTCAAAATGAATAATTCCTTGCATATCCCACCAAACACATAGTAAAATTTTCTTTGGATGAGGTCCATTCCTTGGCTGAGGTTCAGGCTTTGTTTCTCGGCTAAGCCACTGATGTCGACGCTTAATATTGTTATAGAGGACCCATTTTTCATCCCCAGTGACGATCCGATTAAAAAACGGTGCCTGCAGTTGCCGAGAATGCAGTGATGTGCAAATATCGATTCGATGTTGAAGATTCGCTTGTGACAAATCGTGCGGAACCCATTTTTCAACTTTCACTACTTTTCCTAACAGCTTCAAATGACGATGAATGGTCTTATGGCTAACGCCGAGTTGCCGGCCAAGTTCTCTTACAGTTACCGTTGGGTTTTCCTCTACTGTTGCTTTCAGCAACGCTTCATCTAACTCATTTGGTCGTCCTATTCGTTGATAATCTTTCAGACTGAAGTCTCCATTTCTGAACTTCTCAAACCATCTCCTACACATCCATTCGCTCACAACATCATTTCCATAAACTCTTTGAATGTTTTTTGCGGAATCACTAGCATTAGATCCTTTATGGAACTCATACAGCATCACATGTCGAATATGCTCTTTCGTGGGCTCCATGTTTTTTCAATTATCTACTGTAATATCGTAGGGGTGGCGTTGTAATTGTATGAAAAACACCAGAGAAAATATTCATTAGCCTAATCCTACACTAGCCTAAGTCATTCTGTACCATTCTGTATCGTGATACAACCTGTGCGAACCTGTCGCCGCGTGTATTTTGCAACATTTCTAAAACTATTTCACATTATCTTGAGGTTATTCTATTATATCTATCGTCCTTTTTCTAATCGCGCAGAATTTATGTTACAACCTTTATATGTATATAGGTATATATATATCGTTAACCTCGTTCAGGTTTCGTGTGTTGGTCTCTCTTCATACAAAGGTCAGGCTGGTGGACCCGCCTCTAGTCCTGGCTTGGTGGAGGAGCGAGTTGCTCTCTTGCGCTCTCCACCACACAACCAGGTACACCCGGCTCATCTGGTACCGTCCTGAGCCAGGCATCTAGTCTTCTCTTGAAGACTTCAACTTTGACCAATGTAACGTTTCTGAAGTCCTTTGGAAGCTGGTTAAAAAGTCTTGGCCCCCTGACAACCAAGCTATTTTCCTTCAGTGTTGAGGAGGTCCCTTGTCGGGCCTTTAATTTTGGAACACTACACATTCTGCCTTTCCTATTTTCCAGTGTTGTTTGGATGGTAATTGGGTTTAGTTTGAGGTTTGGTACCAGTTTTCCGATCATTTTCCATATGTAGATTATGGTATACCTCGCTCTTCTTCTTTCCAGTGTCTCCAAGAAGTCAAAGATTTTCTCTCTGACTATTCTTTCAAATATTTTGGTGAGGTGAGAAGTCAGTGACACTGGTCTATAGTGCTTTGCTTGAGATCTATCCCCTCCTTTATATATAGGGATAATGTTCCCTCTTTACAAGATGCTCGGTATTTCCCCAGTGTCTAGGGATCTTTATCTCCAATATAAGGGTGTAGCTATTTCATTTTACAGTTTTTAATCAGTAGTGCGCTCCATTTGTCCGGACCTACAGCTGAATGTGATTTCATTTGTCCTATACTCTCGCTACATCATCTGGGGTAAAATCAAAGTCTGTCATACATTCTCCTTGCAATTTCTCTTCGAAGAATGCATTTATGTCAGGTTTCGCTTTGTCACTTTTTGGGACACTGAAGACCGATTCATACTGGGCTCTCAATGTTTCAGATATTTCGTTTAGATCGTCTGTTAGTTCATTATTTCGTTTCCTTAAGGGCTCGATGGTAGCGCGCGTTTTTGTTTTCCTTTTTGCATAGCTAAGAAGTATTTTGGATTTTCCTTTATTGCTTCTACCCCATTTTCCTCTTCCCTCTCTGTATGGCCCTCAATTAGGGTTTGTATTTCCCTATCGATACTCTCCAGTTTTTCTTGTATTGCTTTCCTGGCATTGTTGTCTCCGCAATTAGCTAACTTCGCCGCTACTCTCTTTCTTTCGCGGAATATTCTTCTCTTTTGCCTCTCTAGCCAGTACCGCTTTCCTTTTGGCTGTGCTTTCGGACCATATTTTTCTAAAATTTTCAGCGTCTTTTCTTCCAAGGTTGTTAGCATCTCCTCCGTCGTTTTATTCTCTAAAACTGTTCTCCACTCTATTTGGGCAATGTGTGATCTGATTTTCCCAACTTATGGTCTTGGAATTTAAGTTAAAAGCCCCAAATTTGCTTCTTCCTTCCGTATGTGTATTGTCTTTTAATGTTCGCGCCATATTTGTTGATAACTGGATTATGTTGTGGTCTGAGATAATATAATAGTTGGTGTTATTTTTATATCAACAATCAAGTTCGTGTTATTCGTGAATACCAGATCTAAGCAGTTATTTTTTCTGGTATTTTCTGTTATCTCCTGTGTCAGCATAAACTCGTTTGTGAGAGCCATCAGCATTTTTGCTTGCTCCTGGTCCTCTCTTGTGCCCCCCATTATCTTGCTGTATAAATATATTTTTATCCACCTTTTTGTATTTTATAAATGGGAAATTAAAATCGCCGCAGAGTATTATAGATGGAGAGTTTACGGACTTTATTAGGGTCCTGATATCATCAATGGCATCCGAAAATTTTTCAGTTTGTAGAGTTTAGAGGTCTATAGATGACTATCAGTACCACGTTTAGTTTCTCTATTTTTACTGCAACGGTTTCCACGAAACTGTTGGATTTACTTATTACCGTCTCTGTCATATGCCTCTCATGTATGTAAATAGCACAGCCACCTTTACCTCTCGCTGTTCTATCTGCTTTTAATAAGTTGAATCCATCAATATGCAATTCTTTCTTATCGACACAGTGTTCGCAGTTATCGCAGTTTCCTTGGCAATCTTTAAGATGTGTTTCTGTGAGGAATGCGATGTCCGCCCTTGTTTCGTCCATAACACTTTCAGGTAGAAACTTTGTTTAGTGAATTGTTCGGTTTTATTTCTTGAATATTTGCCAGGACAATGTTTATGTTCTTTGTTTTGCATTGCCCCTCGTGCATTTTAAGTTCGTTGTCCTTTGGTATCGCGTGTTTTGTAGCCTTGTGGTCCTCCGAGATGGATCCGTTCCCGCCTACCTGTTCTGGTAGCTTCTTGCCAAGAAGCGGTCCGGTTCGAGGGTTCCAAGCTGTGTCAGCTGAATGTGCTGTATAAGACTTAGCAGCCGTATTGTGTCCGAGATGTTGAAAAAATTTTGTTTGCTATTTGTGTTTAAGGAGTTTTGTTTGCTATTTGTGTACATATTTTTTTTCTCACATTTGAAAACTTGTCATTTGAAACTTGTCCTTTGTCCTTTGAACTTGTCGGGAGATGATCATAGTAACATTTTTTCCCGTACTGGCAGGTTCCATATGTCGCATAGGTTTTGCAAATGTCCGGATGGTAGAATTTGCACTTTCTACAGAATTTGCAGTGACCATTGTTGTAGAAGTAGTTGCACAAGGGAGGGTGTTCGTAAATACATTGTCCTCCCTTATATCTGCCAATTCCTTTCATATAGTATTTACATATAGTTTCTTCCCTAATTTACTTGGGGGCCTTTGTTTTTGGTGGTTTCAGTTTGATTTCTTTATTGTCTACTTGTTTTTTCCTATTGCTACTAATGTCCTTTGTTTGAAATCTTTGGATTTGGTTTTGTGCTTCTGTTTCCTCCGTTGGTGCTTATTTTATTTCTGCTTCCCGTTTACTCGCTTTTCTGTTTTATTTTCCTGTTCATTTTTCGCAATTTCCTCTTTACTATCTTCGTTCCTTCTATTTTTTTCTCTGTTCGCTATTCATAAATTCCTCCTTTGCCTTTTCCTCATTAGTCTCGTTCTGCTTTAGAGACTGTAAACGAGTTTATTTCAATTATGCAGCTTTTGCAGAAGAACTTGATTCCGTTCAATTGTTTAGCGTCTGTTATAAGAGAGATTTCTTCGTCGCTCCATCTCAGGCATTGAAATTCGACTAAGGACTGGCAAAGGTCGCAGCGGATTGTCATTGATTCATCTGTTTCTTTTTAACAGTATCGACAGGGTCGTGTGAATTTATTTAACAATGCTTTGTTTCTAATGGTATGTAAATGAATGTGCACGAAATATTAACTCAAAAGGATAATTAATTAAGTGAGGTACTTGATTTGACTTTAGAAATGAGGGAGGGAAAGTTTTTTCCGGTATTCCTTTATATATATATATATATATATAATATATATATATATATACACAGGGTGTTCAAAAAGAAACGTAACCCAAAAAGAAAATAAAACGGTTACGTTACAATGATATATGCATTGTCCAATGGGTTGCGTTCCTTTTTGTACACCCTGTATATATATATATATATATATATATATATATATTTATATATATATACACGGTGGATATAAAAGCTTTTTTATATAGCAGGTGAAGGGCACTTCTGAAAGACAAGCTCTCGAGAAAACGTCGATTATTGAAACCAGTCGTTTCACGTAATGCCTAAAAACTTCAGGAATTTCGCGTAATACCTGTGACCTTTAAACACAGGTAATACGCATTACTAACCTAACCTAACCACCCTAACGTAACCTAACCTAATCTAACCGAACCTAATCAACCTAACTTAATCTAACCTAACCTTCACGAAGTCATTAATGATTTAATCGAATTACGCGAAATGCCTGAAATTTTTAGGCATTACGTGAAATGACTGGTTTCACACAATGACTGAAACATATATATATATATATATATATATATATATATATATATATATATATACAGGGTGGCCTATAAATCCCAATCGGTTATAATTAAAGCGAAAATACAAAAAATCAAAGTAAAAATTATATAATAAGTTTCGAAATATTTATTGATTATTTAAAGTGGAAAATATTATGACCATCTCGACAAATATTCTTTCCTTAGTAATTGATTACGTCAGTTTGAGCTCCGCTAGATGGATTTTCGCTTTAATTATAACCGATTGGAATTTATGGGCCACCCTGTATATACGAAAGACTTGTAGCGTTTGTTGACGATCCTAAAATTCTAAAAGTGGGTTTTGTTTGAAAGGAATGATCAAAAAGTTAGAAGCTGCTAAGAAAAAACAATTACGTTTTGGAGCGATGCGAGACTTTATAATTCTTGTTCGTTCCAGAGGCAAGCAGATAAAGTTAAAAGCACTTATTTTTAACATTTTATGCCCATTAAACTCTGACCGAAGTTGTTTACCGTTAAGAGAGAGAGAGAGAGAGAGAGAGAGAGAGAGCGAGAGTGTGTGTGTGTGTGTGTGTGTGCATTGTATTTTCTATCTTTAAATTCAGAATTTCTGTACACCTATTTATTTCAAACATATTATTGTGATTACAGTAAAAATTTATAGGGGTTTAAAATAATGCTAAATTTTAGGGGTTTAAAGTAATGCTTTAAAAAATGCTAAATTTTAGGGCTTTAAAGTAATGCTTTAAAATAATGCTAAATTTTAGGGCTTTAAAGTAATGCTTTAAAATAATGCTAAATTTTAGGGCTTTAAAGTAATGCTTTAAAATAATGCTAAATTTTAGGGCTTTAAAGTAATGCTTTAAAATAATGCTAAATTTTAGGGCTTTAAAGTAATGCTTTAAAATAATGCTAAATTTTAGGGCTTTAAAGTAATGCTTTAAAATAATGCTAAATTTTAGGGCTTTAAAGTAATGCTTTAAAATAATGCTAAATTTTAGGGCTTTAAAGTAATGCTTTAAAATAATGCTAAATTTTAGGGCTTTAAAGTAATGCTTTAAAATAATGCTAAATTTTAGGGCTTTAAAGTAATGCTTTAAAATAATGCTAAATTTTAGGGCTTTAAAGTAATGCTTTAAAATAATGCTAAATTTTAGGGGTTTAAAGTAATGCTTTAAAATAATGCTAAATTTTAGGGCTTTAAAGTAATGCTTTAAAATAATGCTAAATTTTAGGGCTTTAAAGTAATGCTTTAAAATAATGCTAAATTTTAGGGGTTTAAAGTAATGCTTTAAAAAAATGCTAAATTTTAGGGCTTTAAAGTAATGCTTTAAAGTAATGCTAAATTTTAGGGCTTTAAAGTAATGCTTTAAAATAATGCTAAATTTTAGGGCTTTAAAGTAATGCTTTAAAATAATGCTAAATTTTAGGGGTTTAAAGTAATGCTTTAAAATAATGCTAAATTTTAGGGGTTTAAAGTAATGCTTTAAAATAATGCTAAATTTTAGGGCTTTAAAGTAATGCTAAATTTTAGTGCTTTAAAGTAATGCTTTAAAATAATGCTAAATTTTAGGGCTTTAAAGTAATGCTTTAAAATAATGCTAAATTTTAGGGCTTTAAAGTAATGCTTTAAAATAATGCTAAATTTTAGGGCTTTAAAGTAATGCTTTAAAATAATGCTAAATTTTAGGGCTTTAAAGTAATGCTTTAAAATAATGCTAAATTTTAGGGCTTTAAAGTAATGCTTTAAAATAATGCTAAATTTTAGGGCTTTAAAGTAATGCTTTAAAATAATGCTAAATTTTAGGGCTTTAAAGTAATGCTTTAAAATAATGCTAAATTTTAGGGCTCTAAAGTAATGCTTTAAAATAATGCTAAATTTTAGGGCTTTAAAGTAATGCTTTAAAATAATGCTAAATTTTAGGGCTTTAAAGTAATGCTTTAAAATAATGCTAAACTTTAGAGGTTTAAAGTAATGCTTTAAAATAATGCTAAATTTTAGGTCTTTAAAGTAATGCTTTAAAATAATGCTAAATTTTAGGTCTTTAAAGTAATGCATTAAAGTAATGCTAAGTTCTAGACATAAAAAATACAATTAACTTGATAATAATTTCGTTTAAGAGATAGTAAAAAATTGCTTATTAATTTGATTAATTTTTGTTTAAAAAATCTTTACCTAAAAATTTATCTGATGCGAGTAAAAATTGTTTAGGCAATTTACAATTCATAGCGAATGTGTTAAAAATAAATAAATAAATGAAATAAATTAAATAAATTCTTATTTGTCTAAAAAGCTATTTTGTTTTATGACTTTTTATCAACAAAATTGACAAGAGAGGATCTCATATTCACCGTCCTTGTTCAGAACGTGAAACATGATGAAAGTCTTTCACTTGCGACAATTTATGATGCAGTCAAATAAAAAAAAAAAAATTTCATTGATTATATATATATATATATATATATATATATACACACATACACACACCTTGTTAACCTTATTTGGGTTCCGTCCGTCGGTCTTTCTTCACAACGAAGGTCAAGCTGGTGGCCCCGCCTCTAGTCCTGGCTTGGTGGAGGAGCGAGTTACTCTCTTGCGTTCTCCATCGTACATAGCCAGGTACACCCGGTTCATCTGGTACCGTCCTGAGCCAGGCATCTAGTCTTCTCTTGAAGATTTCAACTTTGACCCCTGTAATGTTTCTGAGGTCCTTTGGAAGCTTGTTGAAAATTCTTGGCCCCCTGACAACCAAGCTATTTTCCTTCAGAGTTGAGGAGATCCCTTGTCGGGCCTTTAATTTCGGAACATTACACATTCTACCTTTCCTATTTTCCAGCGTTGTCTGGGTGGTAATTGGGTTTTGTTTGAGGTTTGGTACCAGTTTTTCAATAATTTTCCATATGTAGATTATGGTATACCTCTCTCTTCTTCTTTCCAGGGAGTACAGATTTAGTTTGCGTAGTCTTTCCTAGTAGTTGAGTCCTTTGCAGCCATCAATCTTTGCTGTGAAATGTCTCTGCGTTTCTTCTAGTTTATTAATTTCTTCCTTTTTATATGGGGACGTCAAAACTGAGCAATATTCAAGTTTTGGTATGATCAGTGTTCTCAGCAGGGGAATCATTACTGTCTTGTCCCTCCTTTTGAACGTTCTTAGTACCTGTCCCGCGACTCTTTTTGCTTTGTTTATTGCTATCTGATTTTGTGTCTCGAATTTGGCATCATTGGTTGTTATTACCCCCAAGTCGACCGCTTTCGTGTTTCTCTGAATTTCTTGTCTATCTGAAACATAATATGCAGTCTTTTTAAGTTCCTCATTTCTACCATATCTCAAGAGCTGAAATTTCTCGGTGTTAAAAGTCATATTGTTGTCTTCTGGCCATTTGTATATTTTGTTTGTGTCCCTCTGCATCGTTTGCATCGCTGATTTTTCTGCTGATCTTTGTATCGTCCGCAAATGATGTTATTATACTGTTGCTGTTTACTCCAGTATCTATGTCTGTTAGCATGATAATGAACAGGAGTGGGGCCAGCACTGTACCTTGTGGTACTGAGCTACATACTTCTGATTATGATGATGATACACCTTGAATTTTGAACACCTGTAGTCGATTTCTGAAGAAGTTGTAGATTCATTTTCCCACTTTGCCTCTTATTCCTATATGTTTCATTTTATGTGCTATTATACCATGATCGCATTTGTCGAAAGCTTTAGCAAAATCCGTGTATATGACATCATAGTTTTCATTGCCTTCAAGTTTATCTAGGATATTGTTATAATGCTCTATAAGTTGTGATAGACATGATCTTCCTGATCGGAATCCGTGTTGATTTTCGTCGAATCTTTCCAATGTCTCCAAGAAGTGATAGATTTTCTCTCTGACTATTCTTTCAAAAATTTTGGTGAGGTGGGACGTTAATGACACTGGTCTATAGCTCTTTGCTTGAGATCTATCTCCTCCTTTATATATAGGGACGATGTTTGCTCTTTTCAAGATGCTCGGTATTTCCCCCGTGTGTAGGGATCTTCTCCATATCCAGTATAAGGGTGTAGCTATTTCATTTTTACAATTTTTAATTAATAGTGCGTTCCATTTGTCCGGACCTGCAGCTGAATGTGATTTCATTTGTCCTATAGCTCTCGCTACATCATCTGGGGTAAAATCAAAGTCTGTCATACATTCTCCTTGCAATTTCTCTTCGAAGAATGCATCTATGTCAGGTATCGCTTTGTCACTTTTTGGGGTACTGAATACCAATTCATACTGGGCTCTCAATGTTTCAGATATTTTTAGATCGTCTGTTAGTTCATTATTTCCTTTCCTTAAGGACCCGATAGTAGCGCGCGTTTTTGTTTATATTTATATATATATACAGGGTGGGCGGAAAGTATCTCCCTATTTTGGATTGGTAAAAATATACGTATATTATCCATTTATTTCAGAAGAAATAATATGAAAAGGTAGGCATACATGGTAGGTTTCCTCTGAAATTCAATGTGGGCTCCAACTCTTTCCACCAGCTTCTGGAGCCGCCCAGGAATGGCGTCCACTGACTTTAGCAGGAACTCCGGCGGGATGGAGGACATGACTTCCCGAATTCGGTCCTCCAGTTCTTCCAATGTCCTCGGTTTGGTGCGGTAGACTTCTTCCTTTACCCACCCCCAAAGAAAGAAGTCGCACGGTGTCAAGTCGGGGCTCCTGGCTGGCCATTGATGTGGACCACGACGACCCATCCAACGCCCAGGGAAGTGGGCATCCAGCCACTCACGGACAACAAGAGCGAAGTGCGGAGGGGCGCCATCTTGCATAAATATCAGATCGTCGATGTTCTCCCATGTGCTGACAACCGGCCAGACCTCGTTTCGCAACATAGCAAGGTACCGCTCAGCATTCATGGTGTTGCGCAGAAGGAACGGGCCCACAACCTGATCTGAGGTCATACCACACCACACCGTTACACTGAACCGATTCTGCCGTTTTTCAGCGGTAACCGTGCGACTTCTTTCTTTGGGGGTGGGTAAAGGAAGAAGTCTACCGCACCAAACCGAGGACATTGGAAGAACTGGAGGACCGAATTCGGGAAGTCATGTCCTCCATCCCGCCGGAGTTCCTGCTAAAGTCAGTGGACGCCATTCCTGGGCGGCTCCAGAAGCTGGTGGAAAGAGTTGGAGCCCACATTGAATTTTAGAGAAAACCTACCATGTATGCCTACCTTTTCATATTATTTCTTCTGAAATAAATGGATAATATACGTATTTTTTTACCAATCCAAAATAGGGAGCTACTTTCCGCCCACCCTGTATATATATATATATGAAAATTATTTCACGAAAGTAACACGTGAAAAATATTTATGATGACTAAAACCACCAAGGAAAGGAAACACAGAATGGTGCTCAAGCGCTTTCGTCTAATGACATCCTGAAGATGTCATTAGACGAAAGCGCTTGAGCACCATTCTGTGTTTCCTTTCCTTTGTGGTTTTATTCATCATATATATATATATATATATATATATATATATAATATATATATATATATATATATACAGTATATCAAGGTTTTCTTATTTTAAATACACAATCTGTAAAAGTTCGCTCGCGAACGTATACACACACACACACATCTATTTTCATTAGAGCTTTTCGACTTCGTACTGCGATATATATATATAAATACACAGGGTGAGTCACGACGAACTGTCATAACTTCGGAAGTTTATAGCTGAGGTCATTCCCAGTCAAAAATTCCATATGAACATGGGTCCGATTCTTAACGGTTATGGAGCTATGGGTGTTTGAATGTTTAAAAATAAGAATAAACGAACGAATCGCTGCTAAAGTTTTTATTCATGAATTTACAATAACTGTTCAAAATGACTAGCCCCGGCCTCAATACACAGCGCGGCTCGTCTGTGACTCGCGCTTGTAGGTCGCATTAGTTCATTACGATTGTCCTTTCTGAGGATTGCAGCATCAAAACTGCGACGGAGCAATGCATCTCGTGTTTCCACTTTTCTCTGGTACACCAGCTCTTTCATGCGCCCCCACAGATAAAAATCCAGAGTGGTTAGGTCCGGAGACCTGAGTAGCCAATTTTGTGCACCACCACGACCGATCCATCGACCAGGGAAGCGATCATCAAGGTGCGTTCTCACTGCACGGATAAAATCGGGAGGAGCTCCGTCTTGTTGGAAGTACATACGCAATCGTGTTGCCAAAGGTACATCTTCTAACAGTGGCGGCACTTCGTCTTGCAGAAATCGTAGATAAATGTCACCTGTAAGACCACCTTCGAAGATAAACGGACCAATCAGCTGACTGTAGAGAATACCACACCACACATTGATACTGAACCGATGTTGAAAATTACTTTCCACAATGGCATGAGGATTCATTTCTGACCACACATATGAATTGCGAGTGTTGTTGACACCGTCGCGGATAAATTGAGCCTGATCACAGAACAAGACATATCGATGCAATTGTCGATCGGCATTGAGCCAATTACAAAATTTCAACCGGTGGGCACGATCTCCAGGTTGGCGGTGCTGACCGCGCTGTACGTGATATGGATACATGCCTTCTTCGCGTAACGTTCTACATACTCTCGTTTGAGGAACTCTAAGACGTGTGGAAATCCTTCGCGTACTAACATGAGGACTCCGCTGTACCATCTGAATAATGTTTTCTAGTTCAGCCACATCTTATTGTACCGGACGCTCAGATAAAACAGTAACGCTAGGAAATGAACCGCTCTCTCGCAATCTCTGGAAAACGTTGCTAAACACTCGTCGATCCGGAATTCTTCGATTTGGAAAACGTCGTTGGTATTCAGAGACAGCAGCAGTAGTATTTCCATCGCAAAATCTGTAAACATACACCATGTCGGCATATTCGGCATTTGAAAACGAAAGGCAGACTGAACGCACAAAACATCAACTACACGCTGTAAAACACAACATTCTACTGCGTAGTTAGTTCGGTTCGGTAAGTAAATGTCAATTCAGTTCAAGTTCACGCATGCGCATGCTTGAAAGTCAAACATCCATAGGTCAGTTAAGAATCGGACCTGTGTTCATATGAAATTTTTGACTGGGAATGACCTCATCTATAAGCTCCCGAAGTTATGACATTCCGTCATGACTCACCCTGTATATAAACATTTAAAAAAATGTTTACCCTTAAATATCTCAACCTCATTTTCTTCAATTTTGGTCATGAAGAAATACTTAACACTATGGACGATTACTATGGACCAACGTTTCCCAAACTGGGTAAATTACCCATTGGGGTAATTTGGCTTTTTCAGTGGGTAATTTGGTACTCTGCAAGTCCTTCTAAAGTACATAAAGTACATAAATAAACGACATGGCAACACTGGACTGTCTGTACGTGGGGTACAGTTAGGGTGGGGGTCATTATGAACTAAATAATGAAGGTATCCATGTGAAAATGGGGTAATGACTCAAAAGTTTGGGAACCACTGCTATGGACGATTGCTATGAAACGGGTTGTTTCAAACAAACGCATTCATAATGTGAGCCTACAACAATCAATCCCGCCTCCATAGAGAATGAAATCACTATTTTATGCCATAAATTTTCAGTGTAATGATTTTTGTTATGCATTTACCATAAACTAAACGGTCTCATGTATGCGTATTGATTTTATATAAACTGCGAAATGTTATGCTGCCAAGTTGCTACAGAAGTCACGTTTGTCAAACGCGTTCTTGCACCATTATTCAGTAAATGATAAATTATAAATGATAAATGATAAATTATAAATGATAACTTATGTGAGTAACGCTCATTACTATCGTATATGACTCGTAAAAGTATTCGTTCTCTCATATGAAATACTTTTTTGCAGTGAATACTACGAACCATTGCAAGGAGGACATTGGGTACGTAAATTACGAGTGTTGTCACTGAGGAAAGCGATTTGAAGTGACAAATAGTTATATAAATTATATTTTTATTTTTTTAATACAAAATTACGGACGTACAGCTAGTATTGACAGAAATCGACAGAAATTGACAGAAATGTCATTAACAATTCAATATTAACATTGTGACATCGTGCTGGAATTTTTGCAAATAAAAAAAAATAGTCCAGCAGAATGACAGTTTATATTGCATAATAATTCAATTGGTTTTGTAATCAGTATTTGTAACTTAGGAGTTGTGCGTGGGGAGGGGGTGGGATACTTATTGAAGTGGGGTGTACGAATGCGGGAAGAATATCATAAACATTTAGACTGTAAACAAACCGTTCCTTATAAATGACATATCGGAACTGATGCCAAGTTGAATCAGAAAATCTTTTAGTTACTAAATAAAAGCCCTGCAAGATTTTCAGTTTTGAAAATCTTGGAATTCTTTTTGTTTCAAGTGGATTTCGTGAAAAAAATCGACACATTCGTTACGAATGATGTAAAGTAATAATGATGTAATGATGATGTAATGATAATTCGTTTATCATGATGTAAAGTGTCGGTTCAGTCCAGCATTCACTGTTATTTCTCACTTGACGCCATTCATATTCCAGTTCGCGGTCCGAAAGAGCAATTTCAGATTTGGGAAAGTATTGAAAGGGAGTGTGACGCAATACTCAAAATAAAACCTTAGAAATTTAGAACGTATAACTCCTTTATGAGGGTGCATTCTACCAGGTGATTCACTCACTGGTAGCCCCAGAGTATCGTATTAGCGATACTCTGGGGCTACCAGCGAGTGAATCACCCTGTATAAGAAGTTTTAACTTCTTTTGGGTATCAAAGTTTCTTGTCAAATGATACAATAACTTCAACTTCTTTAAACAGAAGAAATTATCTTCAAAATCTCTTTTAAGTGATTTGAGACAATGGAAGTTAATATTTCTGTGTATAGAATAGAAGGCTGCCAATAGGTTTTGTTTTCTGTAAACTACAGAGTCTAGGCCCTAGGGCGTAGTTAATTAATCATTTTTAAGAAACAGTGATGAATGATGAAATTTTCTAATTAATCAATGATTAACTGATTAAAAATTATTAAAATTTAAATACTTCTGAAAAGAGTAAGAAAGAGCTTTATTGTTTCTGTTGCGCGAGATAAGACCGAAGAAAACATTTTGCTCAAACATTTAGTTTGCTTTAGTTCAAGAAATCAGGCATGGGCGGATTAGACAGTTTATACACGCAAAAAGGCGTCAAATTCAAATGATACATTACAAAATTTAAGGTAAAATGATGCTGAAATTATGAGGAAAATTAATCATTTCCCATCATTTTCTAAAAATATTTTTTGATTAATTAATGATTAAATTCGAAACAATTATTAACTGATTAACTGATTACTCAGAACCATGCCCTACAGTACAAACCCGTGGGATATTTCTATAAAAGATTTACAGTAACTTAAAGATTTACAGTAACTTAAAGATTTACAGTAACTTGAAATAGGAATGACTGAGATTGGGAAGAGACCCCCTTCTTTCAAGAACACTTCCGACTTAAATCATAACAAGGACGATCACGACAATGACACCAAAAAAAAAAAGAAGAAAGTCGACAAAACACTATATCAATAAACCAGATTATGAGCTTTTCGCTCTCTTATACACACACACACACACACACACACACACACACACACACACACAATGAAAATAAAAGTGTCATCACAATAAATGATATAGAATTCACCATCTTTGCGACTTCATAACAAGGTTACAGCCTAGTTGGGAATAAAAAAAACTTCAAATGAACAAAACGCAAACGCCATCTCACTCGAGAGATTCCCTTAAGTCTGCCTTTAAAGGGAGAAAGAGGGAAGGCAGGCACTCATTACATGCCAATTTTCCCCTCAATCCACTTAAATTGGGTTCGAGCCCTCAAGGATAAAATACAAAAACGGGATCATTATAAAAAAATCAAATCTAAAAAAAGATGTATTTCGTATATGATACAGAGAGAGAGAGAGAGAGAACTGACAGGAAGTGCCAACGCGTTTGTCTGCAGGAGGTCGTTGTATGCATGATGTACAAGAAAGATTAAAGGAGGAACAGTGCCTGAGAGAAGGGAACAGACAGCGGGGATTCAATAAGAAAGGACGAAACTGGTCAACAGCACTCGCTACATTAATGCTCGAGAGAATTTTCATCAGTGTAAGAAGAATAAGGAAAGAAAGAAGGAGTAAAGAATGAAGAATAACGGAGAAAAGAATGAAGAGCGAATGAGAGCAAATTAAATTTTCTATTCAAAACTTCTCCATCATGCGAGTTCCCCTATCGAGTTGTATCTCACGTCTCTCCACTCGAGAATGTTTCTACCTTCGTCGCGAGCTTTCAGGAGAGCTTCTGTGCATTCTTGATTTTTAGATTTTTTTTTGTTGGTTTGTTTAAAAGGTGAAGTTAAAAAACTACATTTTGCGTCCAATGATAGAGCCTTATTTTTCACTTTAGCTTAATGCATATACTAAAAGTCCCCCCCCCCCAACTTTATTATAGATTTGGGGAGGGGGAGGGGGGTTAAGGGAGAGGTGGGGAGGTTATTCTATCGTACGACGCGGTCTTCTTTAATTTTATTCCATTTGAGTTTACGGATATAGTGTTTTTCTGTGTTGAGTCTATAATAAATAAAATAAATAAATAAATAAATATATATATATATATATATATGATGAATAAAACCACGAAGGAAAGGAAACACAAAATGGTGCTCAAGCGCTTTCGTCTAATGACATCCTCAGGAACACTGAAGTTCATAAAAAGGTTACAGCCTATATATAGGTTACAGAAAGAAAAAAAAAAAAGAAAAAATAAATAACATACATACACACACATATATATATACATATATATACATACATATCTATATATACAAATACATACATACATACATACATACATATATACAATAAACAGAGAAGTAAAAATAAAAAATAAAAAATTAAAACCTTAAAGGATTACCAGTGAGGCGTACAGATTTGTAAGGAAAAATATCGATTTTTAGCACAAGATCAAATGGATTATAAAAATACAAATTTATACTGGAACTCTGCCCGGGTTTTAACACACTGCTGCCTATGGTCAGGTTTCGATATATATTGGGGCCTCTTTGCGAGTAACCCGGTGCCCACGTTGGGCTTTCCATCATGAAAAAGAAAAAACTATAGTATTTGTCATTTACCATTACTTATTCGAACTATAGTGGATGTAATTTCCCAGAAGAGTTCCCTGTTCCATGCACGGTCTGTGTTTAATATATATATATATATATATAAGAAAATATTATTTTAAACTAAATACAGGCCTGTATCCGGACGGTTTGCGATTGCGGATACTTGTGGTTTTTGGTCTAGTTTGTGTAGAGTAAGTCTGAGGTATTTACGAGTGTAACTGTGATTGATACAGGTAAATTTCTGCTGCCTTAGGGAAGAAACACGAATTTACGGTGTATCTTGCTCCTGAAGAATCATGCACCAGGATTGATAATAAGTGAAGGTGTCTGCAATAGGAAACTAACAACAATTGCAATAAACTCAATACGGATATGGATGTTCTTTGGACTAGACTAACACAGAGCACTGCTGCTTTTAGTGGCGATGAACCACGTACGAAAGCTTCATCAGTACTTTGATTCCCTATTTGTTTGGTAATGCTGCTGCGAGCTGCTCGTACCTTGAAATGAGCGTATGGGCGGAATGATGCTCTTTATAAATAGATGAGTAGTATGGTGGCATCCAGGTAGACAGAAATGGGTAGATTTGGGAATTTACCCCTCGAATCGCTCACCCCTTTCCCCTCACTTGGCAATGGCACTGGAACCCCACACACCCCTCGTATTTTTTTTCTCATATACTATTAGATGTTTAACTCTTCACATTTCCACTTAAACTATGAATACATCGGTGATGTTAAATATATATATATATATATATATATATATATATATATATATATATATATATATATATATATATATATATATATATATATATATACTGTATATATATTGATGCAATTCCACAAGAAAAAAGAAAAGCTATTTTAAGGCCTTTTGTGTATTCAACAATATATATATAATATATATATATATATATATATATATATATATATATGATACACACAGACCGTGCATGGAACAAGGAACTCTTCTGGGAAAATTAAATCCACTATAGTCCGAATAAGTAATGATAAATGACAAACACTATAGTTTTTCTTTTTCATGATGTTAGCCCGACGTGGGCAACGGGTCACTCGCAAAGAGGCTCCAAAAATATAACTTCCCTCACCAGCTATCTGCAAAGCAGATAGGATCCAGCTTTGGGACAGGATCTACAGATCTACAGAAGCCAATGCCAACAAAGACCCTAAGATCCACTCTAAGGTTAGCCGAGAGAAAGAAAAGTGTAGGGGGTTAAAAGAAGAGAATAGGGAGTTAATAAGGGGTTAACAAGGGAGTTAATAACAGAATAAGGGGTTAACATTCATCCAGAAAAAGAGAGAGAAAGACTCACCATCATCATCCGCCGGCCACTGCCGACAAGTTGGAAAAATAGTCGAAGAGAATAGGAAAGGGGTGAAAGATGAAAAAAAGTAAAATAAGAACGCTAACAAACCATGCAAACACAGTCTTAACTCAAAGAAACACTCTCATACCATGCAAACTACAGACATGCAAGTAAAAAAAAAAGGTATGAAGAGTATAACAAAAAGTGGGTTAGTTTACACACGCTACGAGCTACATCTAAGTTCGTGTTAGTCTAATTTTTTCTTTAATATAAATTTAACGCTGGTATATTACACGCTGGCATGTCACAAGCTGGCATCAATCGTCAACAGACTCAAACCTCGACTATCACCCCCAGAGCTCCTGTTGATAATTGTTTTATTATTTTAAACGACGTTAATATTTTTAAAATGCCTATCTAAACGGTTCTTAAACATATTACGCTGGTAGAGTTCACGACGCTCGCGGGAAGATTATTCCATTTATCAATTACTTTAAACGTAAAAAAGTTTTTACCGATTAGTAATGAAACGTCTACCACGTAATTTAAATCCGTTATTACGAGTATTGTTATTATCGAAAGTGAACAGTTTGTCAAAATTTACGTTATCGATTTTATTAACGAATTTGAGAACTTCAATAAGCTCCCCCCTTAATCTCTTAGTTTCGAGTGAATGCAAGTCTAATTCTTTATCTATCTTCGTAAGACTTGTTGCATAGTGACTGAATTAGTTTCGTGGCGCGTCGCTGAGCCCTTTCCAACCTATCAATATCCTCACGCAAATACGGGCACCAAAACTGAACGGCATATTATAAGTGAGGCCTGACGAGGGACTTGTAAAGGGGCAATAGAATATTCTTCGATTTAAATTCGAAATTACGCGCTATGAAGCCTAACATCCTATTAGCTTTTGCGCAAGACTCCAGGTACTGGTTCCTAACTTTTAAATCCTTAGATACACGTACGCCTAAATCTACTTCTTCGTCAACGCTCGCTAACTGTCTATCGTCCATCGTGTACATGTAATTATTGTTACGAGAACCTATATGCAAAACTTTACATTTGTCTACGTTAAATTGCATCTGCCACTTATCCGTCCACTCCATAATCCTATTTACATCGTCTTGGATCCTATTTCTATCGTCCACGTTAAGAACTCTACCGCCTATTTTAGTATCGTCCGCGAAATTTGACACGTTACTGGTCAAGCCTACATCCAGTGATGGGCATCGATACATGAAAATCGCTAAAGCGATACCGATACATCGATACATGAAGAACGTCTTAGGCGATACCGATATGCCGATACTTTCTAGATGTCTTAAGCGATACCGATACATGCATCGCCGATACATGTATCGCCGGTACATTTTTATAATTATTCATTTAATATGTAGGTATTAGATATTATTGTTTATACTAGTAATTTGTACGCACTGTAAGTAAAATCAACGACATTTTAATGGGTTTTATAGATGTAAATGAAAACAATTGCTTTATTTAATGAAAGTATGTTTTAATTTTGTAGGATACATGAATGACTGAAAATATTACACTAACAATTAAAAGTAATTACTATTACCCTTCAAAAATACCAGCTGGCTAAACATCTGGTCAGACAGTCTATTCCTTTTTGGAGCGTGAATGACCAGCCAAACTAAACAACCGTTCTACAGGAGCAGAGGATGGTAGTGGTGTGTTATACTTCAGGAAGACCGGTAGAATTCCTGGGTATTGCCTCAGAGATTGGAGAGAATGACTTCCGTCACCCAGATACTGTAAAACTTCCATCTCAGTGGAATCTTGGGTTGCAGAGACATTAGTGGAAGCAGACTCATAACAGAAGAAATCATCTGCACTTCCGTCAGATGCAGCATCACTTAGTTGTTGCTGGGGGGGTCTGCTCGCTGAGGCTCTTAACAGCATTAACCAACATTTCTTGAACCCTCTTTTTGACAATGTTAGTATTAAATTTGCCTTTTATTGTCATCCACTAACTTGAACAGAGGATTTGAAGACGATGCCAGTATTGCTGCTTTGCACTCATGCGACGCATCAAGGCACAGAAACTTTTCAAACCGCTTAGTGAACCCTACTGTGACTGCATTGAGAAGTGGCTGACAATGACGCAATGCCTCCGAATTCAAACGCTCTAGCTTCTTCTCTACAGCTAACAATGTCGGAAGCAGGCAACCGTAAAAACATTCTTTGTCGGACTGCAACCTATCAAGTGCTGTTGCAATGGGTTGTAGTACGGTTAGGTATTCCTGGAGAAAATCAAGCTCATTATATGAGCGTTTCTATATTATGAGCGTTTCTATATTATGGTTAATTAATCTCAATAACACAAGTACAAACGTGTTTAAACGTTGCGCCGTACTGTGTGACGTGACCAGTAGAGTAGTACTGTCATTAAATAAATATTTAATAATATTATTATTTATGTATATTCATAAATATAACTCAGTAGTGTCATATTATAACATCTATTTAAATATTTAAAAATTCTTATTAATGTATCGATGTATCGAAGTATCGATTTTTTTCGATACATTTAAGAAAATTGACCTTAGCGATACCGATAAATCGATACTTTTGTCAAGTAGCTAAAGCGATACCGATACCGATACAAAAGTATCGATCGATACGTATCGGCGATACATCTATCTAGATACTGCCCATCACTGCCTACATCTATGTCGTTAATGTAGACTACGAATAGCAATGGGCCTAACACTGAACCCTGAGGGACACCGCTACCTACATCCAGCCACCCCGATACCCTACCATTAAAAACGACTCTCTGTTTCCTGGCACGAAGCCATTCCTCTAACCAGTTAGCCACCTGACTGCATATATGAGCTACTTGACCGCGTATACGGCTACCTGACCGCGAATACGGCTACCTGACCGCATATACAGCTACCTGATGGCTGGTGAGGGAAGCTATATTTTTGGGGCCTCTTTGCGAGTAACCCGTTGCCCACGTCGAGCTAACATCATGAAAAAGAAAAAAACTGTAGTGTTTGTCATTTAGTCAGACATTTACCATTACTTATTCGGACTATAATGGATTTAATTTTCCAGAAGAGTTCCTTGTTCCATGCACGGTCTGTGTGTATCATGAAAAAAAACTCAGGGGACTATTCTGAGTTCAATCCCATATGTGTGTGTGTGTGTGTATATATATATGTGTGTGTGTGTGTGTGTATAAGGGCACTCAATATATTTTGCCCCACCTTCCAGAAAACTGGAAGACGTCCTTCTTTTGCACGATAACGCAAGACCACACAACAGTTTGCAAACAAGAGAGGCAATCACAAAATGCGCTTGACTGTGTTAACCCCCCCTCCATACAGCCGGATCTGGCACCTTCAGACTTCCATTTGTTTGGGCCAATGAAGGATGCTATTCGTGGAAGAAAGTTTCAGAGTGACGATGAGGTTGTTGAGGAGGTTAAGAGCTGGCTCCAGCAGAACCCAGCGGACTTTACCAGCAAGGAATAAAGGCCCTGTTTCGAGGTGGAGGAAAGCCGTAGAAAAGGATGAGACTATGTGGAGAAATAAAAACTTGTAAAAAAGGTATGTAACTACTTGTGTACAAAATTTCTGAAACTTACAAGGAAACTTGGAAAAGAAAAAAAGGTGTGGCAAAATATATTGAGTGGCCCTCGTGTGTGTGTGTGTGTGTATATATATATATATATATATATATATATATATATATAATCACCGATGCATTCATAGCTTAAGTGAAGAATGAAGAGTCAAACATCTTTCCACATAGAGCATCCCACACGCCTATTTCAGGGTACGAGCAGCTCGCAGCAGCACTGCCAAGCAAATAGAGGGGGTCAAAGTACAGACGAGGCTTTCGTACGTGGTTCATCACCACTCAAAGCACAGGACTCTGTGTTAGTCTTTTCGAAAGAACATCCATACGCATATTCAATTGATGTCCGTATTTGCGTGAGGATATTGATAGGTTAGAAAGGGTTCAGCGTCGCGCCACGAAACTAATTCCGTCATTGCGCAACAAGCCTTATGAAGATAGGATTAAAGAGTTAGACTTGCATTTACTCGAAACTAGGAGATTAAGGGGGACTTTATTGAAGTTTTCAAAATCGTTAATAAAATCGATAACGTAAATTTTGATAAACTGTTCACTTTCGATAATAGTAATACTCGTAATAACGGATTTAAGTTGCGTGGCAGACGTTTCATTACTAATATCGCTAAAAACTTCTTTACGTTTAAAGTAATTGATAAATGGAATAATCTTCCCGCGTCAGTCGTGAACTCCACCAGCGTTAATGTGTTTAAGAACTGTTTAGATAGGCATTTTAAAATATTAACGGTTTAATATAATAATAAAACAATTAGTAACAGGAGCTCTGGGGGTGGTGATCGGGGATGAGTCTGTTGACGACTAATGCCAGCTTGTGACATGCCAGCGTGTGATATGCCAGCAAAAAAAAAAAATAGTCTAACACGAACTTGGATGTAGCTCGTAGCGTAAACTAACCCACTTTTTGTTATTCTTTTTTTTTCTCTCCTTATTTGCATGTCTGTAACTCTCTTCATTGAATGTCTGTAGTTTGCATGGTATGATAGTGTTTGAATTAAGAATGTGTTGCATGGTTTGTAATGCGTTCTTATTTTACTTCTTTTCATCTTCTACCCCTTTCCGGCAGAGTGGGCTGCATCAGGGCCGGATTAACCATTAAGCAAAATAAGCCCGTGCTTAGGGCATCAAGGGAAGGGGGGCACCACAGAAATTTTCCATTGTCGGATTTACCATGGATTTATTATACTATTATAATCGCGGCTTATAGCCTATAAGCCCCCGCAAGGGGGTTCTAAGCTCGTGCTCTTGAGTGCTCTTTGTGCTCGTTTGTACGTGCTTGTTCCTGGAGGTTTCACGTGCGCCCTCCCGGCCCTAGCACCCAAGGATGATGGGGCTCGACCCTGCAGTCCTTGGTCTTTTTCCACTTCGACTGTCCCCTCCACCCTTTCTTTTTCCTCTGTCTTTCCTCTCACTTTTTCTTTGTTTTTCCGCTGAGATATGCCCTTTAAATAGAGGCGAATCGGTTCTTCCTGAACTAAAAAAAAAAAAAATAGCCTATAAGCTGTTGAAAACTGAATTATATATATTCATATATAGTATTTTTTTTTTTCATTGTTTGAATTTGTAGTGAACAACAACCCTTTTGAGAGAATAAATATATTTCGTTGTAATCACACACTTTACGCTTTGCGTTATTATTTTGTTTATATCAAATCTTTGAGCGCCATATTAAAAATACATAGAGATTAAATATTTTCGTGTGCTATAGTAAATGTAAAAACAAGATTCAGTCATGCTGAACTTTATAAAATAATTGTAGAAGACAATATTGAGTGTGCCTTCCCAAATGTAGAAATTGCCTTTCGTATATTTTTAACATTAATGGTCACAAATTGCTCAGCTGAGCGTTCATTTTCTCAGTTGAAGTATATTAAAAATACCAACAGAACAACTATGCAACAAGGCAGGCTGGATGCCTTATCTCTACTAAGTATAGAAGCAGATGTGTTACGTAAGATTAGTTTTGAGGATCTGATCAAAGACTTTGCAATTAAAAAAAGTAGGAGAAAACTTTTCAAATATAAATGAAGTGGAAGTATACAAAAATAAACATTATTTTCCATCTTACTGTAAGTTTTGTTTCATTTCAAAAAATAAAATTTTATTTTATGGTTTATTTTTGTTTATATTTTGAATTACATATATATGGGGCACCAAAATCTTTTAAGTGCTTAGGGCCTCTAAAGGTCTTAATCCGGCCCTGGGCTGCATCCTCTACCTCCCTATGGAGTGGAGGACCGGTCTGCAACTGCTGGAGGTATGTGTTGCTTTGAGTTAAGAATGTGTTGTTCTTTGAGTTAAGAATGTGTTGCATGGTTTGTAATGCGTTCTTGTTTTACTTCTTTTCATCTTTCACCCTTTCCGGCAGAGTGAGCTGCATCCTCTACCTCCCTATGGAGTGGAGGACCGGTCTGCAACAGCTGGAATTATTCTCTTCGACTATTTTTTCCGACTTGTCAGCAGTGGCCGGCGGATGATGATGGTGTCCCTTCTCTTTTTCTGAATGAATTTTAACCAACGAGGGATAGGTTTTGCTACTTACTTAACCCCATATTCTCTTCTTTTAACCCATTACTTTCTTCTTTCTCTCGGACTAACCTTAGAGTGGATCTTAGGGTCTTTCTTAGCCTTAGCTTCTGTAGATCTGTAGTTTGTTTTATAGGAGTGTATATATATATATATATATATATATATATATATATATATATATATATATATATAATATATATTATATATATATATATATAAAGGGTGTCCCAGAAGTCTTGGAGGGGTTTTATTTGGCTATAACTTTTTTGTTTGGGGAACAAATTAAAAAGGTTTGTAACACTTGAAAATATACTTATTGCAATTTTAATTATAAATTTACTATCTGATGAAAATCTTCATTTTCATTACGTAAATCTAAAATCGCATTAGCGTACGTTATCCGACTCTGATGATCTTGTGGTTTAATTTCTTGAACAATTTGAATTTTGTACGGCTAAAGATTGATATCCTCTCTTAAAATTCAATGTAAGGAACTTCTTGAAATGTTTAATTCCTGGCTGCGTCGACGGACTGATGTAGATTTTCCTCAACGCTTTCACGAACCATCTCAACCAGAGTTGGACTTCGGCTTGTCCGAGGATGCCCAGTCCGTGGTTCGTCTCCCTGACCTTTTTCCATATGAAATTTAGCGACGTACCATCGAACAGCTCGATCAGAAGGAGCAGAACGTGTGTTGAATTTTAATCGAAAAGCTCTTTGAGCGGCAACGATGGAAGAGTTGTTTGTCAAATAAAGTTCCACAATAGCCACTCTTTGTTGCACTGTCCAGGATTCCATTTTCATTAATCGCAGCAAGGGTACTTTAATTGAAAACTAAAACTAAATAAATTAATCAAAAAAGAAAAAGTTATAGCCAAATAAAACCCCTCCAAGACTTCTGCGACACCCAATATATATATATATATATATCAACGTAAAGAACGACGCTTGTATAGGAGAACATTCCGCGCAAGATGAGGAGGGAGAACGAACAAATGAAAAAAAATGAGGTAACCACCCGGGAATCGAACCCTGGATCTTCCGATTGCCGGTCAGATATGATAACCACTACACCATGGTCCTCACTCAATCAGAAGTCGTAATTCTCCTACATATGCGCAGAAATCAATGCTCCGAGGGGGGCACCTCCCGCATGCCGCACCTATATATATACATTTCAACTGCAAAGAACACGCAGTATAATTAACGTAAAGAACGACGCTTGTATAGGAGAACATTCCGCGCAAGATGAGGAGGGAGAACGAACAAATGAAAAAAATGAGGTAACCACCCGGGAATCGAACCCTGGATCTTCCGATTGCCGGTCAGATATGATAACCACTACACCATGGTCCTCACTCGATCAGAAGTCGTAATTCTCCTACATACGCGCAGAAACCAATGCCCCGAGGGGGGCACCCCCGCATGCCGCACCTATATATACATTTCAACTGCAAAGAACACGCAGTATAATTAACGTAAAGACCGACGTGTAGTGGTTATCATATCTGACCGGCAATCGGAAGATCCCGGGTTCGATTCCCGGGTGGTTACCTCATTTTTTCATTTGTTCGTTCTCCCTCCTCATCTTGCGCGGAATGTTCTCCTATACAAGCGTCGTTCTTTACTTTAATTATACTGCGTGTTCTTTGCAGTTGAAATATATATATATATATATATATATATATATATATAATATATATATATATATATATATATATATATATATATATAAGGCATCGCGATAAAATTCATATGGTTCTTAAGATGATTTTGTATAAAATGATTTTCATTCGTTATTGGAACTTTATAAGTATAAAGGAATTAAAAGCTTTTTTTTTTTATTTCGACACACGCTCAAAAAGTCTTCTAAACCTTTCTTTGTTCTTCCTGATTCCAACGCACTGTATTGAGAAAAGTAAAGTTTTCGCCTCCATAACCTCATCAAATAACCCACATGAAGGAAATTGTTACTCTATTATTTAAAATATCTTCGTAAAATGCTTGCACGCGCGCATACACACGATATATATATATATTATATATAATAATAGCAATATCCACTTGTTATCCGTTATATCGGAGAGGGAGTACTAATCTCTTACAAGTGAGTGGCGCCTCGAAGGGAGGTTCGGTGTTGACCTTGTAATATAGAGAACTTTTTCTATATTTAATATGAGGACAAGCACAGTACGCATATATATATATATATATATATATATATATATATATATATATATACTGTATATATATTTTATGAAAAAACATCTACTGAAATGAAACTAATATACACATTTATCCTCTCTCTCTCTCTCTCTCTCTCTCTCTCTCTCTCTCTCTCTCTCTCTCTCTCTCTCTCTCTCTCTCTCTCTCTCTCTCTCGGTAAACAGTAATATCGTATCTGCTCATGAAATGTTGGGAATTGATCTAAACCTAAATAATAAAGTAGTGCATCTACTTCTAGTATATGTATATAGGCCACCTCACTACCCCATTGATAAGGATATAAACTTGTATAACAATTAAGCAGAATAGTGAATAATAAGATCAGTTTGATTTTTGGTGATTTTAATTGTGGTAATGTAAATTGGGAAAACAAAACAACTGATGCTGAGGGCTCAAGACTGTTGGAATTTGCAGATGATAACTTAGTAAGTCAATGGGTTGATGGTCCTACAAGGGGTAATAACAAACTAGACCTCATATTCACGAACGAAGATGACCTAGTCTCTAACCTGACTATTGGTGAAAATTTGAGTAACAGCGCTCATAATTTAATTAGGTTTGACCTCAGGGTTCCAGTTAATACACGCGAAAAGACTCGTGAAAAACTAGATTTCTCGAAAGCAAATTTTGAAAGCTTCCGAAGTAGTTTGGACAAACTTGAAGTTCTAATAAATGAGGATGTCAGTGTCACCTGGAGCTCATACAGGGATCAATTTAGAATATTACAGAACACTTTTATACCCAATAAAATAGTTTCCTTGTCAACAAAGTCGCCGAAATGGTTTAACAACGAAACTAGCAGTGCTATTACTGGAAGAAATAGAGCCTACAAACTACTTAAGTCGCATTTCAACCAGACTAATTCAGAAAACTATATAAACCTACGTAGGAGAGTTAAGTCCTTAATTAGATCAGCCAAACGTGAAGAAGAAGCTAGAGTTGCCTCACTCTGTAAAGTTAACCCTAAAGAATTTTTTGCCCATGTTAATAGCAGAAAGCCAATTAAAAATTCTGTAGGCCCCCTAAAAAACAGAAATGGCGTACTGAAATTCGGTGATAAAGATATAGCTAATATGTTAAACGAATTCTTCGTTACAGTCTTCACGGAGGAAGACACAATAGAAGTGCCAAGTCCTCCGATTACATATGACGGTGACCATCCCGTAGAGACCATAAATTTTACGAGAAATGAGGTGCAGCAATTAATTGATAAGATGAACAAATACAAATCACCTGGCCCCGACTTATTTCTTCCAAGGGTATTAAAAGAGGTTAGCCACAATGTTGTTGACGACTTAGTAACCATATTCAAACAATCAATCGAGTTAGAAAACTATATAAACCTACGTAGGAGGGTTAAGTCCTTAATTAGATCAGCCAAACGTGAAGAAGAAGCTAGAGTTGCCTCACTCTGTAAAGTTAACCCTAAAGAATTTTTTGCCCATGTTAATAGCAGAAAGCTAAAAATTCTGTAGGCCCCCTAAAAAACAGAAATGGCGTACTGAAATTCGGTGATAAAGATATAGATAATATGTTAAACGAATTCTTCGTTACAGTCTTCACGGAGGAAGACACAATAGAAGTGCCAAGTCCTCGGATTACATATGACGGTGACCATCCCGTAGAGACCATAAATTTTACGAGAAATGAGGTACAGCAATTAATTGATAAGATGAACAAATACAAATCACCTGGCCCCGACTTATTTCTTCCAAGGGTATTAAAAGAGGTTAGCCACAATGTTGTTGACGACTTAGTAACCATATTCAAACAATCAATCGAGTTAGGGAAAGTTCCAACCGCCTGGAAGTTAGCAAATGTAACACCAATCTTTAAAAAGGGTGATAGGGAAAATCCTTGTAATTACCGCCCGATCAGTTTAACATCAGTTGTCGGCAAACTGTTGGAATCCATCATTACAAAACGTATTGTGTATCACCTTGAATCTAGCAATATAATTTTTTATTCTCAACATGGATTTAGGCGACATAGATCCTGTCTGACAAACCTGTTAGAGTTTTTCCATAATATGCATACACTGTACGATACAAGTAGGGCAATAGATATAGTGTATCTCGACTTTCAAAAAGCCTTTGACAAAGTCCCTCACGCGAGATTGATGGCTAAAGTCAAAGGACTAGGAATCACCGGGCCCGCTTCCAACTGGATTGAGGATTGGTTAAAAGATAGAAAGCAGAGAGTGGTAATAAATGGAGTGGCTTCGGAGTGGGCGCCCGTCACCAGTGGTGTCCCACAGGGTTCTGTTCTGGGTCTTTTACTTTTTATCATCTATATTAACGATATAGACGTCAGGCTTCTAAGTACAATCTCCAAATTTGCAGACGATACGAAATTAGGAAGTAGTGTAGGTATTGAGGAGGACGTAAGAACGCTTCAGAACGATCTTGACAGGTTAGGCGAATGGTCTGCTACTTGGCAGATGACATTCAACTTGGACAAATGTAAGGTAATGCACATAGGTTATAAAATCCCGAAGACCGATTACTCTCTCTTGGGAAGGAACTTGACTGAGACCGATCTTGAGAAAGACTTAGGAGTCTATATCAGCAACGATCTGAAACCGTCGAAGCACTGTGCAGAAGTCGAAAAAAGGGCCTTAGAAATATTAAGTTATATTAAAAGACAGTTCCAGTTTCGGAACAATGAGACTGTAATGTCTCTTTATAATTCACTAGTCAGACCTCAACTGGAATACTGTGCGCAGTTTTGGTCTCCATCCCTCAGGAAGGACATAAAAAGGTTAGAAAGAGTACAAGCAAGGGCTACAAAATTGATCCTTTCAATGAGAATGCAAAGCTACCAACGGAGATTGGAGCGCCTAAATCTGTTTACCTTAGAGACGAGGAGGTTGCGGGGTCAGCTTATTCAAGACTTCAAGATGCTCAATGGAATAGACAGGGTAGATTACAGAAACTTATTCTCACTTAATGCCAATCCGACAAGAAATAATGGGTTTAAACTGGAACTAAAGACATTTAGGACCTCTGTCTGCGGGAATTTCTTGTCCTATAAAATAGTTAATATCTGGAACCAACTTTCCTCAGAGGTTGTTTTCAGTCAAAGTGTAAATGTGTTTAAAAATAGGCTAGACAAAGTACTGAATACTCTCATGGTTTAAGACTAAAACATAACAACTCTGCAGGAGTTCGCTTGCACGGTGTCTCTGTGAGCATGCTAAATATAGAGCTATTTATATATTCTCCACTTTCCTGTAAAATTTCCTTGGCTACTTTTCCAGGGTCAAGGTATTTTCTTCAACCTTTTTCCGTACCTGCCTCTGGCAGGGAGGGAGCGGAGGGTGGGGAGAGGCCTTCTACTTTTCTATCCAGTTTTCTACTGCTGCTAGGATAGTTGAAAGTAAAATAAACTTGTTTAATAAAAGGAACCTCCCAGAGTGGACCGGAAGGTCTTTGAGGTTTCCTCTTGTCCTTGTAATTCTCTCTCTCTCTCTCTCTCTCTCTCTCTCTCTCTCTCTCTCTAATATTGTTAATAATTTAGTAACTATACAGTATTTCAACAGTCATTCGAATTAGGGAAAGTTCCAACTGACTGGAAATTAGCAAATGTAACACAAATCTTTAAAAAGGAGAATAGGCCAAATCCTTGTAATTACCGCCCGATCAGTTTGACGTCAGTTGTCGGCAAGCTGTTGGAATCCATTATTACAAAACATATCGTGTATCACCTTAAATAGAAAAATGTAAATTTTTATTCTCAACATAGATTTTGTCTAACAAACTTGTTAGAATTTTTCCATAATATGTATACTACTTTATACGACTCAACTTGAGCAATAGATACAGTGTATCTCGACTCTCAAAAAGCTTTGATAAAGTCCCTCATGCGAGATTGATGACTAAAGTTAGAGGACGAGGAATTATTGGGCTCGTTTCCAACTGGATTGAAGATTGGTTAAGAGAAAGAAAGCAGAGCGTAGTAATAAATGGAGTGGCTTCGGATTGGGACCCCGTCACCAGTCGGGGTTCACAGGGTTCCATTCTGGATCCTTTAACTTTTTATCATCTATACAGAATGTTTCATTAATGTATTTCATAAATCGCAGGGTGTATTCTTGAGACAAAAGTAAAGAAAAAAGACCATATAAACATAAGTCGAGAAACCCATAGGATTCGAGCTATAGCAGGCGACAGAAAAATGAAACTCAGCCCATATTTGCTACCGCAGCGACTGACTGGAGATTCGTATAGGTCAGTGGTGTCGAACCTTTTTTGCTGGCGGGTCATTTTTGTTACTTTTGATTTAAAAAAAAACGAAATTGGGTCACAATAATTTATTTACTTACTATTTTTAGTAAGAAACTTGTTGTTGGATTTTAGCTGCTAATGTTTTGATCCGAGGTTTATATTTCGTTGTCTTTAGTCTCACACATGTAGCACTCATATCTATGCCAAGGCGATTCCTAGTGGTGGATTTGACGAAATTCATGGAGGAAAACGAATGTTCACATGAATAAGATGAACCAAACATTGTTAGCAGAGCTAATGCTAGCTTTTTAATTGATGCAAAAGAATTTGGTAAAGAGTTCCATTGTGCAAGAATAAGATTCTCTACTCTTTGTATTGATTGGTGTTCTCTGGTTACACCCAAAATTGACGACTCCAATTCCTTTTCTTGTAACTTCAGATTAAGATCAATAAATTTAGTCTTCCATACTGCACTTTCTTGGAAATCAACTAATTCCATTTCTAAATTACCAATGTCAAGCCAATGAAAAGCTGATAACTGAAGATCTTCAAATTGAATAGTATTGGGGAATTGGATGAATTGTAATGTCGCATCAATTTGTCGGAATTGTGAAAACCTCTCTGAAAGTGATTGTCTGGCATCTCTTAATTATTATTGAAGAGTACTTTTTGAGCACGTCGGATTTATTTTCTTCACTGTCTGCAAAATATTTTGAAGTCAAGAAGTGTTTCTGCAATAATGGAAAATATTTCAGTTTTTCTTCTTCCAGATCTTTTGAGAAAATATTTAGTTTTTTTCTAAAAGCTTTAATATTTTCAAACATTGATGATACAACACAGCCGCGACCTTGCAACTTTTTATTTAAAGCATTGTAATGCAATGTGAAATCAGTGAAAAAATGTAAGTCATTCAACCAATTCATGTCAGTCAGTTCTGGATATTCATGCTCCTTTGTATTCAAAAAATATCTTACGTCTTCTAACAGTTCAACAAAGCGATTCAAAACTTGACCACGACTTAACCATCTGACATTGTTGTACATGACTAACCCTGAAAATTGAGAGTCAACCTCATCTAATAGTTTGGTAAATTGACGTTTGTTAAGATCGTGAGCAACTATAAAATTGACAATCTTTGTCACAAGAGACATCACATTTTCAAGTGATTTTAAACTTTTTTTTGCCCAAAGAGCTTCTTGGTATGCCTTCCTTATGTCATAACAACGCAATGAAGTCATGCACAGACTTCATAGCCTATGCATTAACCAGTGGGTACAAACCAACACATACTCGCACAAACGAATGTTTATATAATATATTTTATGTATATATAAATTATAATATACCTATGCATATATATAATATATTTACATTTCATTAAAAGTAACGGTAACGAGTAACGGTGCCGTTACTCGTTACTTTTTAAAAACGGTAACTATAACGATAACGGCGTTACATTTAGACTGTAGTAACGGTAACGGCATTACATTTATAAAGTAACGAGCACAGCACTGGTCATCACAGATACAATATTTCTGAAATTAATACCCATTTGGATGAATTCCTTCTTCAATTCATTCAAAATATCCTGTCCTGTGGTTTTCTCAGGCAGTGTCATCAATTTAATTAGCTCTTCCTTCATTATATTTTCGGAATAAAATCTTGCAATAACTGCTAGACGGGCCTGTGATGTGACATCCGTACTTTCATCCAAACAAATTGAAAACATTCCAGCATTTGTCAAATCTAATAAAAGTTGATCAGATACATCTTTGTCCACGATAATTATTCTATCTTTGACCGTATTTCTGGCCACAGGCAACTCATTAATACGTTTAATTATTTGATCTTTATTCTGAAAATCTTCAAATAAATAATCTGAGCAGTTTATAAAAGCTTCTTTTAAATAATCACCATCAGAAAGTGGCTTTCCGTGTTGAGCAATGGTAGATGATAATTGAAAACTAGTTGCTGTAATACTGTTGTTTGGTTTAAAAATTCTTTTGAAAATAGCAGATTGTTGTTGCTGTTGGTTTAATTGCCGCATAACAATTTCATTCCTTTCCTCATCTGACATTGAGCACAAATTTTTGTGGTTACTTTCAAAATGTCGCTTAATATTATAAAAGCGAGCAACAATGTCCACTTTGCAAATACAACAAAAAGCTTTGTTATTTCGTTTAATAACACCGTATTTCACAGTTCACTCTTCATGAAATAACCTTCCAGTTCCACTACCTTCAGAACTAGATTTTCGTTTTTTTGTAGCCATTTTTTTATGGGTGATAATTTCTGCACTAATAATTTGGCACTCCCAAACTTAAGGACGTGAACTGCAAAACTGGGAAGGCGGATGACCGCGCAGCGCGCACCATGAGTCGGTTGTCATACATACACGCAAGTTTTTAAACGTATACTATACGTTTAAAAACGTTTCAATGTGTATCAGCTGTTTATTTCGGTGGGAGAATAAGATAATTTTAAAACTAAGGCAGAAAATATTAAAAATTAAAGTCATATTTTATTTAAATAAGAGCTCGTAGGTCACTAAAAATTGCCTCGTGGCTCAGTACTTGACCCGGGGTTAGTGGTTCGCCATCACTGGTATAGGCGTTTCCTTGGGCAGACTTTGCCAATGCTACTTGAAGATGTGCCTATCAGAACTCGACGACTAATGTGGTTCATGGATGATGGTGCACCAGCTCATTTAGCCCGTTTAACGGGAGAATATCTCGATGTCGCGTATCCTGACAGATGGGTAGGGTGCTGTGGTCCTATTCCATGGCCACCTCGGTCACCAGATTTAAATCTCCTTGTTTATTAGTTATTACTTGTGGGGTCATTTAAAAAGCCTAATTTATGTTACAAAAGTCCGAGCACGTGATGAATTGTTGCAACGAGTTCGAAACAATTGCGAAACGATCCGCAATACTCCAGGAATTTTTGAGTGTGCCAGAAAATCACTGGTGCGACGTGCTGAGGCATGCATTCAAGAAGTAGGAAAGAATTTTGAAAATTTACTTTAATGAAGCATATGTATCACACTGTGTATTTGCATAAAATGTAAAAAATCTGAAGGAGTTTCATTTTTCTGTCACGTGCTATAGCTCGAAACCTACGAGTTTCTCGACCTATGCTTATATGGTCTTTTTTCTTTACTTTTGTCTCAAGAATACACCCTGCGATTTATGAAACATATTTATGAATCACCTGTATTAACAATATAGATGTTGGGCTCCTAAGCACAATTTCTGAATCTACAGACGATACCAAATTAGGAAATAGTGTATGTAATGAGGAGGGTGTAAGAACGCTTCAAAATGATCTTCATAGATTGGGTGAATGGTCTGCTACTTGGCAGATGCCATTCAATTTGGACAAATGTAAGGTAATGCACAGAGGTTACAAGAACCCAAAGACCGATTACAGACTTAGGAGTTCATATCAGTAATGATCTCAAACCGTCAAAGCACTGTGCAGAAGTCGAAAAGAGGTCCTTAAAAATACCAGGTTATATTAAAAGACGGTTCCAATTTAGAAACAAGATTGTAATGTCTCTCTAAAATCCACTAGTTAGACCTCAACTCGAGTATTGTGTGCAGCTTTGGTCTCCTTCCCTTAGTAAGGATATAGAAAGATTGGAAAATATGCAAGCAAGGGCCACAAAATTGATCCTTTTAATAAGACTGCGAAACTACCAACGAGGATTAGAATGCTTAAATCTGTTTACCTTAGAGACCAGGAGGTTGTGCTGTCAGCTTATTTAAGTTTTCAAGATGCTCAGTGGAATAGACAGGGTAGACTACAGGAAATTATTCTCATTTAATACCATTCCAACAAGAAATAATGGCTTTAAACCGGAACATAAACCATTTAGTACCTCCATTTGTGGTAATTTCTTCTCCTATAAAATAGTTAATGACTGAAACCAACTTCCTCGGAGGTTGTTTCAAGCCAAGGTGTAAACATGTTTAAAAATAGGTGGGCAAAGTTCTGAATACACTCAATGGTTAAGACTATCCTCACATATAATATAATTTAAGAAAATAGTATTGGGGTCCGAGGGTTCGAAACCCTATAAAGCTGGTAATAATAATAATAATAATAATATATAGGAGTTAGAGCAATGGCCCGAATTAGTTGGTCTGATCGCTATGCCAATTTCTGGCACTCCTCACAGCTAATTCATTGGTCAACAAATTTTAACGTTCTTCAATAAAAGTAGGCATCCTTTGTAAAATCGGTCATGTTGATTGCAGTAAAAGTATCCATTTTTGCAAAGCACCTATAGTTTTTGACATATGAACAAACATATTATGTTCTATGCTACTGATTTTCAAGAATATATAAACCGGAAACACAAATAAAGCATATCAAATAGCCGAAGAGTTTCGTTTGTAGCTTGTATCAGGAACGTCTCTCTTCAGTGTTCTTCAGTGTTCCACTTGCCTTGGTAACGCTTTTCTATGGCAACAATGTTCTGGTAAAACCTTTCGCCATGCTCATCGCTAACATGACCACGGTTGGCTGGTAAAAATTCTAAGTGAGGATGCAGAAAGTGATATTCAATTTCATGCTGCACTAAAAAGTTACAGCACACTTACATACATGCTATATGCGTGAAGCCCAGTAAAACCTAAAGCTTAAGGGCCAAATTAAACAAAATAAATAGTCGAGCTTCACAATTATTCATGTTATTGTAAATTTAAGACGAATGTATTTATTTTATTATTAATAAAGGTTATTCGATTCAATTCAATTCAATTCAATACGAATATCACCCAACATAAATTTGAAAGTTATCTGGTAGAAGAATTTGATTAGAAATAGTCATATTTTCTGTCTGTGTTTGAATTACAGGAATATTTTAATCTCGTCTCTCTTTGTCTCTTTTAGATTTGAATTATGCATCCAAATAGTGTCCGTGGTGTTGTATCAACAATGCAGACTGTTTTTGTTGTGTGTAGCAAAGTCACAACAAAAGACGATGTCTCCACTCATGAAGCCTGCCTGTCATCTTTATTTCAGTTCCGAAATTTATTTCAGAGCAAAAGCTGGGCCCTTCATATACTATGTTGAATTCCATATGCAATGAATCTTAGGCTATGGCTAAGAGGAAAACGTAATTCAATGACTTGCTATCACGGTGGTGTGGAGAGAGCCAAAGGATCACAGCAGCGATTGCTAATTTTGTCTCACGAAAATTGCTGGGTTCTCTTCGAACAATAAGTAATAATATCCAATACGCTTTTGTGACTTCTGTCATTAAACCAGTTCTTCATGAGGAGGAATTGACAATTCCATCTCCACAGGAAACTTGGGAAGGACAGCAGTATGATGGAGATATGCCAACAGCTGAAGAAGACACACTCAACCTCAGATGGCACCTACAAATCCCCGGAAAAGAAAACAGAATGCCATACTTAATAAATCAACAAGAGCTGAACCTTGTCAAAGCAACAAGCTGAACTTCTTGGTTTAAGGTTACAACAGTGAAATCTACCGGCAGAAGGTACCAAAATTTCTGTACTCAGGAGCCGCAACACAATATTGTCAACCTATGTATTTTGAAATGTAAGAGTCTATTTGTATGTGCAGAGATTTCAATGGTCTTACGCATGAATTAGGTAATGAGCATAACCCCACTGAATGGCGCCTGTTTATAGACTCTCCAAAACTAAATCTAAAGTCATTTCTTTTGCATACTGGAAATAAGAAGCCTTCGACTCCATTATCTCATTCTGTTAGTATGAAAGAGACTCATGAAAGTACGGTCATCCTTCTCAATGTCATCAAGTATAGGAGGCTAAGGTTAAGTTCCCGAAAATCAGTGATGCCAAGCTGAAAGAAGAGACTTTTGTCGGACAACAGATTCGTGAGATTGTAAATAATCAAACTTTTGAAAATAGTTATCTGATATTGAATTAGCTGCTTGGCAATCATTTAAAGCAATTGTAAGAGTAGTCTTAGGAAAGAAAAAATACAAAAACATGAGCTGCCGAATGTCGCTAAAGGTCCATTTATTACACTCTGATTTAGACATTCTTACACTTCTTACACTCTCATTTATACATTCTTACACTTCTTACACTGTCAGTTAGACATTTTTCTAAGGATCTGGATGCTGTTAGCAATGAACATGGAAAGCGTTTCCATCAAGACATTTCTGTAATGGAACAAAGCTATTGAGCCAGACAAAATCCGGGAATGATGGGAAACTACTGCTGCTTTCTTCAACGAGAAAATGAGATCGAATACAAAAGAAAATCGAGGCGTGCACACAATTTTTCCCTCAAAAAAAACCTCCTTCTTTCTTGCATTTTGCAGGAATCGTTGCATTTGTTAAACAAAAGTATCAATTGTAATTTCGTTAGAGTAAAACATTTCTGTAATACAACTGAATTGTGTTTAATTGTAATATCACGTGATCTGTCTCTGAAAATGTAGATATGATAGAAAACATTTAAACAGATTTTTTAAATCAGCAGAGTATTATTAGTAAAATATTATATATTTTTACGTAAGAGACAAAAGGCCAAAATAGAATTTGTAAATCCGTGAATTAATTTTTCATTTGAAATACTAATTTGAGGTCAATAAAGTATAAATATTGCTGAAAGTTATAAGTTAGAAATAGCATAATAGAGCATTCTAAATGAAAAGTAGGTGAAAATAGTTCTATCTATAACTCATTAATTAGGTATGATAGAAAAATTGTGAGTAAATCACTGAAGAAAATTTGTGAGTAAATCAAAGAAAGAAAGTTTATTCTTAATAAAGAGACAAAACCTTCGTTGACCAATGATAATTTATTAAATCAGAATTAAGCGAGGTTTTCTCCTCTAAAATATAGTAAGTTTGTTATCAAATTTATCTCATGTTAAAGCTAAAATTTTAGTAATTTCGGTAAGTAAAAGACATGTATTTGCTGCACATAACGAAAGACGTTAATTTTAATTTTTTTTGCCGCAGTCATTGTGCGTGTACACAAACTTTTTATTCCAAATTTTCTAATAAAATAACGATTTGCCACTTTAAAACAATCTAATCACATGACGACGATTCGGGCGAGGCGTCAAGCGACTGAATTCAGTCTTTTTAACGCCCCTTCCGCACGAACGAATGGACGGAGATCAGTGATGAAATGCGTTAAATCAATGGGTGCTTTTTGGGCTTTAGTTTCACGCTCGTCAAAGCATACTTTATTCCCTTTCGAAAGCTTCATATGAACATTACTTAACAGTGCTGCAAGCAACAGTAATACAATCTCTCTCTCTCTCTCTCTCTCTCTCTCTCTCTCTCTCTCCTCTCTCTCTCTCTCTCTTCTCTCTCTCTCTCTCTCTCTCTCTCTCTCTCTCTCTCTCTCTCTCTCTCTCTCTCTCTCTCTCTCTCTCTCTCTCTCTCTCTCTCTCAAATAATCAGGCTATGAATGCAGACCACAATTTTAAAATTAAAAGCAACCGAACTGTAAACACAAACCGGACTGTGATACCGCTGAGAACGATATAAAAACAGTTGTTTTCTTATTAAAAATAAAAGAGAAAAAAACCTAAGAAAAACTATTAATCATTATTTGGAACCATTTTAAGGAGTAAAACGATTACACTTTTCTGAATTTACCACAACACAAGTATCATTTATATTGCCCTTAATTTTAAATCATTTATTTGGTTTTCCGTTTTCCGTTTGATTACTGATATATATATATATATATATATATATATATATATATACCTTATCTTAGTTTTGCTTCCGCCCGAATTGTTCATTCTGATGAAGGTCAAACTTGATGTTTCACCTTAGATTTATAGCTTAACGTAAAATCCGAACCACGAAACACCAGGGAAGTCATAAATTACGGCGTATGCACTAAGTATATACCAAATATATTCAAAGTATTTACTAAGGTGTGCGCGTATATATATCGCAGGTAGATCCTGAACCGTCATTCAAAACAGTGTGTGTGTGTGTGTGTGTGTGTATATATATGATAAATAACAAAACCCAAATGTTTGTAATTCTTGTTGAAAAAGCAGACGTTTCGGAAACAAATTTCCATCTTCAGTGCTACGATAATAGAAATAAAATTGTAAGGGACATTCCACGGTGACGGTCGTAACATTTGGAGTAATTGTGACGGTCGTAAAACTCTGTCACGCCAATTCGGGTCCTGTATGTATATAAAAATTGATCCTAGAACAAGTGGCGTCCAAATATACCTGAGAACATACTTCTCAATGCTTCATAGTAGTTTTGGCTTACTATACTTTTTTAGTTGAATGTTTACTAAACAATTGCTCCAAATGTTATGAACGTCATCGTGGAATTATCCATAAGAGTAATGAGTTAAACATGAAGATAGGCTGAGAATCATCTGGTAACTTTACCGACAAACAAAAATTATAAAATAAAGTTAAAACGGTTAAAATATTATAAAATATTATAAAATAGGGTTCTCAAGTGTTCTTATTTCTGAGATCTGTTCTTATTTTTGGCCTCAAATCTTATTTATTTATTTATTTGTTCTTATTTCTTAATTTTTCAATTTTTCACTTGGTTAAAGTCAAGAAGCGGTCCAGGCAATGTTCTCACTGAGAGGGATGGAGTTTTATTTGTTTTGACTGGAGAAAAATTTCAATTTTGTTGTTAATTATTATCAGAATAAAATGTTAACGATATATTATGGATATTCTTATTTTTGGGACGGAGTTCTTATTTTTATGAGTTGAGGTTCTGATTTTATTTTTTAGACTTGAAACCCTGATCTTAGGTATATATCATTCCATCACAATAGACAACATTATCCAAACCAATTATAGAAGATTAACATTATCTTGCAATGGCTAGATCGAAAGCAGAGGTACAATAGTTGTGTGGGTTTAACTTTAGGAATTGTACAGATTGGAGTTGGAGTTTGGAGTCTTTCACCTAACTCTGGCTAGCAGCCATAAAGGCTATGGTTTCCGAGGGAGCTTCCGACCGAAACTCAATATGTAGAGATTGGAGATGGCGTTGGATTCTTTCACCTAACCCCGGGGAACAGCCAGGAAGGCTATGTCTTCCGGGGGAGGGGGAGCTTCAGATCGAAACTCCAATGTGCAGAGATTCTAAAATATTAAGTGCGGTAAGTTGGTTGTTATTAAAAGTGTTTATAATCTGGAAAGAAGAAGGGTCAATGAAATGGTTATTGGCAAAGCAGTGCTCCCTTATAAGTTATAGATGATTTGGAAGGTTTGTCAGAAGCTCCTCCGGAAGACAGCATTTATGGTTGCTAGCCGGAGTTAGGTGAAAGACTCCAAACTTTAACTCCAATGTGTACATATCCGTAAGGCTAAACCCACACTGAACGATCGTGCCTCTGCCTTCGATCTAGCCATTGTAGGATAATGTTAATTTTCTATAGTTTTCTGGTTTGGATAATGATGATGTCTGTTGTGATGGAATGATATATACCCAAGATTGATGTAATTTTTTTATATTTTTTATAAGTTTTTAACTTTTTATAATATTTTAACTGTTTTAAATTTATTTTATCATCATTGTTCGTATATAAATTCTCACCCTAACTTAATATTTAACTCATTACGCTTACAATTTCATCTCTGTTATAGTAGCACTGAAAATGGAAATTTGTTCCCGAAACGTCTGTTTTCTTAACAAGAATGATAAATATTTGCGTTTTATTATTTATGCTGAAGTTAAAATTTACTAACAACACGCCTCTGAACGAGATTATATACATACATACATACATACATACATATATATATATTATATATATATATATATATATATATATATATATATAGTAAAATGAAAAACCGTAACAGAAATTAGAGACAACAACAGAAGCCGTTTATTGCCAAAAGACGATTATTTTTAATGTTTATTAATTGAAACCGTTAAACAAATATTTATTCTCAAAAATATATTGAAATGGAAATTAGCTGTGGCACTTTCGTTTAGTGCCAGCTCTTCTTCTTCATATCTGTTCTCACATTCACTTCTTCCTCTCTCCAGGAGCTCAGTGAGGGAGAGGAATAAGCCGCTGTAAACTGGTGAAGAAAATGGTTTTTTATTACCAAATGTAAAACCGCAATTGCTAAATAGATGGAGCGGAACTACTGAACCAGAGAACGGCGCAAGGAGCGGTACAAAAACTCAATTTCCACGTTGGAGCTACGATCAAAAATCTCTTTAATGGAGATGAATTCATATTTTTTTAATAAAGACGATGGAATTGAGTAAAGCAATTTTATTTTTAATTAGTTTAGGGGGGCATTCGGAAAGTGAGTTTCATTTGTTTAAAGTTTTAATGTTAGTTTCAAATTGAAACTGGCGCAAATTCTCTTCTGAAAAATGAAAATGATTTACTTATTTAATCCTCGTCAGTTTTTTGGGGGGCGGGGGGAGAGGGTTGCAAAGTTGCAACGAAAGTAAAAAACAAAAGTTAATGGATGATGTGAACGAAACGAAACTGTTGAGTGTATATGAAACTATACTTCATAAGCCTATTACAGCTAAGCGGTTCTCTCTCTCTCTCTCTCTCTCTCTCTCTCTCTCTCTCTCTCTCTCTCTCTCTCTCTCTCTCTCTCTCTCGACCTGCACCTATACAGAATGGTGAGGTCGAGCCCGGGGAGAGATGACGGGCCCCCACCGGGGAGAGATGATGTTGAGCCGGTGGCGGACGTACCTTCAACTGAAGGGTGCGTCCAGGTACAGGTGGGTGATCCTCCTTCCATGTTGGAGGGGGCTCAGGCTCCTGCGGAAGTTGTCCCCTCGTTAGTGAGGGGCTCTTCAACTCCCGACAGCCCTGGCTGTTCGGGAAACGGGTCGTACTAGGGGGCGGTCAGAATAGGGAAGGCTCCCTCCGTGCAATGCTTTTTAATGCTAGGTCAATTAGGAATAAGTTTTGCCAACTACGGGCGCTCTTAGCATCAGAATACCGGGATATCGTTGCTATCACCGAGTCCTGGATTCATACTGATCGTAGGGACTACGTTGGGGAGTTCGAAATTCCCGGGTATAGAATGTTTCGCAAAGACCGCACCCGTGGGGAGTGGGGTGGGGTACTAATATACGTCAGGGACACGTTGAGTCCGGTTGACTGCCAGTTCCGGTCGGAACGGGAGCTGCTTGGCGTCGATCTGAACGTAGGAGGGACGAACTATAGGTTAATCTTGGTGTACAGACCTCCGCATCTCCTCCTCGAGGAGGATACAGCCCTGTACACCGAACTCCGTAGCCTGCTAGGGGATAGGGTGTGTGTAGTTTTAGGAGACTTCAACTGTCGCGGCATAAAGTGGGAAGACAGGACTGCTGATGCTGAAGGGAGAAGGCTAGTTGACTTTGCTGATGAGAACTTCCTCACTCAGTGGGTCAATGAGCCTACACGAGGCGAAAGCGTTCTAGACTTAGTATTCACGACCGAAGACAACTTCGTCACTGGCCTCACGGTTGACGAATCGTTGGGCGGGAGTGATCACGGTCTGATTAGGTTCCGTGTGTGCGTCCCTCGGGTGAAGCGTAGTAACTCGAGAGGCAGTAAGCTCGATCTCCGGCGGGCGGACTTTGTTAGCCTCCGGGATAGCGTAGGTGAGATGGGGATAGAGGTCGGCGGCGATGTTGAGGGAGTGTGGAGTGCATTCCTGGACCAGTTTATGGTGCTGCAGTCTGCTGCTATACCCTCAAAACCGGTCACCCCTGCTTCAACGCAGCCTAAGTGGTTCAGTCGTGACATCGCTTCGGCTATCCGAAATAGGAAAGTAGCGTATAGGAGGGCGAAGGCCAATCGTTCCCATGAGAACACTGAAGCGTATGTCCGCCTGTGTAGGGAAGTGAAGGCGAAGGTTAGGCTAGCGAAACGTAACGAAGAACTACGGGTGGCAAGCCTCTGCAAGGGGAACCCTAAGGAGTTTTTCAGTTATGTTAATAGTAGAAAGCCCATTAGAAGCATGATAGGTCCGTTAAAGGACCGAAGCGGCGTTCTGCGGACCTCCGACGCGGACATCGCCAATGTGCTTAATGAGTACTTTGCGGGAGTGTTCACCAGGGAGGACACCGCGTCATCCCCGAGCCAGGCGTCAGGCACGAAGGTGCTGGCCTGGATAGTGTTCGATGTACCGCGACAGTCGTTGCCGATAGAATAGACAAACTGAGCGCGTTTAAGGCTCCTGGGCGACCAGTTTCTCCACAGTGTTGCGGGTGGTGCGCGACCAGGTGGCTCCCCACCTGGCTACAGTCTTCAACAAATCGTTGGAGACGGGCCAGGTGCCTGGTGACTGGAGGGAAGCCAACGTGACCTATCTTTAAGAAAGGGGCTCACGAAAGTCCAGGGAACTATCGTCCCATTAGTCTCACTTCAGTTGTAGGTAAATTATTAGAGAGGATAATAGCGGATAGGATCGTTGACCATTTGGATTCCTACAAGCTGCTTGGGGACTCCCAACATGGGTTTAGAGGGCATAGGTCGTGTCTCACCTACTTGCTCGAGTTTTTCCACGTCATGTAGGGTGAGTATGATAAGAGTAGGGCGATTGATATACTTTATCTCGACTTTCAGAAAGCCTTTAATCAGGTACCTCACTGCCGGCTAATGGCGAAAGTCCGCGCGCTGGGTATCGGTGGGGAAGTAGGTAGGTGGATTGAAAACTGGCTGAAGAATAGGAGGCAGAGGGTTGTAATTAAAGGGGTTAGTTCGGGTTGGGCCTCGGTCACTAGTGGGGTTCATCAAGGTGGGTCGGTACCTTTTCATCGCCGCCATCTCATCGCCGCCGACTCATCGCCGCCCGACTCATCGCCAGCCAACTCATCGCCGATCCAACTCATCGTCAGTCAACTCATCACCAGAAAAATATAGATGTATACACAATATACACAATGGAAATTATAAATATTTTATATTTTGAAAATATAAGATTCTATATTCTAAATTTTCTAATATTAATTAATAACTAGGAAAACCAACCAACTTTACTTTATTAACATGTTTTTCTTCTAGAGAAAGCTGGCAACTTTACTTAAGCTTGAAAAAGATGTTAGTATCTTATATTTCTGTTAAGCTTCTACTGTTAAACTTCAGAAACCCTTCAAGATGGAGCATATTTCCAGCCAGCGAGGCAGAGAAAAATTTGCCAACAATAATAAATAATAAATAAATAATTTAATAAATAAATAATTTGCCAACAATAATAAATAATAAATAAATAATTTAATAAATAATAAATAATATAATGATTAATCATCTTTTCCTTTCCTAATCATTTTATTTTTTTTACTATTATTTGCGTTGTTTTATGAGCCATACTGGCGATGAGTTGGATCGGCGATGAGTTTGGCTGGCGTTGAGTTGGCGGCGATGAGATGGCGGCGATGAATCGTCCCATCCCCATCAGGGGGGTTCCGTTTTGGGGCCACTGTTGTTTATCATTTACATAAATGATATCGACGGTGCCATCGTCAGTCGGATCGCCAAATTCGCTGATGACACCAAGCTTGGGGCCAATGTTGGGACGCCCGAAGCGATCGAGCAACTGCGTGCGGACCTAGGTAGGATAGGAGAGTGGTCCGGAAAATAGCAAATGCCGTCTAACTTGGGTAAATGCAAGGTGATGCACATTGGCTACGCCAATCCCAAGTCGGACTACTCGATGTTGGGGAGTAATATCGAGGCGACTGATTTGGAAAAGGACTTGGGTGTGCTAATTAGCAGCGACCTTAAGTTTACCAAACAGTGCGTAGAGGTGGAAAAGAAAGCCCAGAAGCTGTTGGGTTATATCAGGAGGCAATTTCACTTTCGGAACAAGGAGATTGTGCTCTCTCCGTACAATTCCCTGGTTCGGCCGCACCTGGAGTATGCTGTGCAGTTCTGGTCGCCCACCCTCAGGAAAGATATTGAGTGGCTGGAGCGAGTGCAGGCGAGGGCCACAAAGTTAATCCCTTCCGTTAGGCATATGGGCTACAATCGACACTTACGTGCCCTGGACTTGTTTTCGCTGGAAACTCGGAGGCTGCGCGGTCAACTCTGAGGTTTTCAAGCTCTTAAGCGGGTTCAACGATGTCGATTTTAGAAGCATGTATAGTTTAAATGATATAACCCAACTCGCAACAATGGTTGGAAGTTGGATTTGAAACGGTTTAGGACTAGTGTGTGTAGGAATTACTTTACGTATAAGATCTGTGACACGTGGAACAGTTTACCTTCAGAAGTTGTAAACAGTTCCTCTGTGGATCATTTCAAGAAAAGGTTAGACCAAATCTTGCACACTATTTGAGTGTGTAGAAAATTTTCCCTGGCACCCGTTGCTATTGGTACCTCCTCGGTATGGGCCGCAAGGCCTTTTGAGGTACTTCTTTTCCTTGTAACTCCTTGTAACTCTCTCTCTCTCTATATATATAATTATAATTATATATATATACAGTATTATATATATATATATATATATATATTATATATATATATATATATATATCTCCTCTCTCTCTCTCTCTCTCTCTATATATATATATATATATATATATATATATATATATATATATATATATATATATATATATATGCACTAAAATCACAAAATAACACGTGACCTTATTATT